>LR812534.1:32826663-32876663 GCA_903798195.1 Danio kyathit
AAGCTCTTTGTGTGTGGATGACAGTGCTCTGGAGATGCGACCCTCTGCCATCGGCTCACCCGATGTGCTGGATCCATAAGATGATTACAGCTCTGAAAGAAGCCAGAATTTTCAACACCTGGCTGCATTTGTCTGAGTTTCTTGCTGGAAACTGTGAGGACGAGGGAATGTGTGAGTAAAGAAGTAAATGAACAGATTCATATTTCCATTCGATAAACGGGTGAGTGGATGAATCAATAATTAAGATGAACAATGAATCCCTGAATAAATAATAAATCAGTGAACAAGTAGGAGCTGATTAAGAAAAATGTCAAAAACTAGAGAGTTTGTGAATAAATTAATAAGTGAATGAAACAAATATGACTGAATCACTTAATTAAGATATATTGAACTACACAGTAAATGATTCACTCCATGAATCAGTAAGTGAGCAACTGAGCGAGTGAGTGAGTTGGCGAATAAATGACAATGTATTACTGACTCAGTGAGTCAATGATTCGGTGTGTTGCATTAACTGAATATGTCATCCATTGGCTTGTTTAGTTGGGGTCAGTAGAGCTGCCTTACTGTTGAATCACATCCATTAACATGCATGTTTATATTAAAACTGAAATGAACACTCACTGAACTGACTCCAGGCTGAACTGATGTACTGAACTTGTTTCACATTGATGAAACTTTGCGCCTGATTACTTTTTGCCTGTTCATCATTTTTTCTTTCATTTTTTTGGACTGCAAAACTGTATAAAGTGCTGTGGAAAAAAGTGAGTTAAAGATTAAGCAAGATAGTCTTACAATATATTAACAAGTGAGTTATTGAATTAATAGATTTATGAGTATTTGAATTAATGAATGAATGAATGAATGAATGAACGATTCATCGTTGAGTATGCAAGTTACAGGTTTATATTGAGGAACAGTTATTCATTGATTGAGAGATAAATGACTGTTAGTGATTCACTGAGTATGTGAATCACAATATGAATCGTTTAGTGAGTGAGCGAATTAATGAATGAATAAGAGTTACTGTAAATACTGAGTTACTGATTCAGTTTAAATGATTCAGTATGTTGCATTAACCGAAAGAGTGATACATTAGTTGTACATTAGAGTGAATCTTAGTTTTCAACATGAACTATTTTACGTTACTACTGTACTTTAGTACATTACTTTATCAAAGTATTTTTATTTGGGAAACTTTTATTTTGACTTTTTTAGGGCCAAATTAACTAACTTCCACCAGAGCAAACTGATATTTTTCCATTAGCCTGTCAGGCTTAAATTTGTATTTGAGAGTGAATATAAGAGTACACAGTAGAGTGTATTTAAATTAATGCTGAACAAAGATTAATTGTGACTAATCTATCCAAAATAAAAGTTTGTTTTGACAAAATTGACATAATATACATGTGTGTGTTTGTGTGTTTGTATATATATATATATTTATGATGTACAGTTGAAGTCAGAATTACTAGCCCCACTTTGAATTTTTTTAACAGAGCATGGAAATTTTCACAGCATGTCTGATAATTTTCTGATATTTTTCTTCTGGAGAAAGTCTTATTTGTTTTAATTTGGCTAGAATAAAAGCAGTTTTTAATTTTTAGAAACCTATTTTAAGGTCAAAGTTATTAGTCCCTTTAAGCTTTATATATTTTTTTTTCGATAGTCTACAGAACAAACCATCGTTTTACAATAACTTGCCTAATTACCCTAACCTGCCTAGTTAACTTAATTAACCAAGTTAAGCCTTTAAATGTCACTGTAAGCTGGCAAAGATAAATAAATCAGTTATTAGAAATGAGTTATTAAAACTATTATGTTTAGAAATTTGTTAAAAAAAATCTTTCTGTTAAAACGGAAATTGGAGGAAAAAAAAACATGGTTGGCTAATAATTCTGACTTCAACTGTATATGTGATACACACATTTGTATAGATTTATATATAATTTGTATCATATATGCACACATAATTTGTAATATATATATATATATATATATATATATATATATATATATATATATACATACATACAGTTGAAGTCAGAATTATTAGCCACCCTGTTTATTTTTCCCCAATGTCTGTTGAACAGAGAGCAGATTTTTTTTCAGCACATTTCTAAACATAATAGTTTAGAAATAACTTATTTATTTTATCTTTGCCATGATGACAGTAAATAATATTTTACTAGATATTTTTCAAGACACTTCTATACAGCTTAAAGTGACATTTAAAGGCTTAACTATGTTAATTAAGTTAACTAGGCAGGTTAGGGTAATTAGGAAAGTTATTGTATAACGATGGTTTGTTCTGTAAACAATCGGAAAAAAAAAAATTATAACTTAAGTGGGCTAATAATTCTGACCTTAAAATGGTTTTTAAAAAAACATAAAAACTGCTTGTATTCTAGCCGAAATAAAACAAATAAGACTTTCTCCAGAAGAAAAAATATTATCAGACGTACTGGGAAAATTTCCTTGCTCTGTTAAACATCATTTGGGAAATATAAAAAAAGAAAAAAAAATGTAAAGGGGGGCTAATAATTCTAATTCTAATAATTTCAACTGTATATATACAGTATGTATATGTATACAGTATATATATATATGTATATATATATATATATATATATATATATATATATATATATACATATATATATATATATATATATATATATATATATATATATATATATATATATATATATATATATATATATATACACACACACAGTTGCAATCAGAATTATTGAACCCCCTTTGAATTTTTTTTTTCTTTTTTAAATATTTCCCAAATGATGTTTAACAGAGCAAGGAAAGTTTCCCAGTACGTCTGATAATATTTTTTCTTCTGGAGAAAGTCTTATTTATTTTATTTCGGCTAGAATACAAGCCGTTTTTAATTTTTTAAAACCCATTTTAAGGTCAAAATTATTAGCCCCTTTAAGCTATATATTCTTTCGATAGTCTACAGAACAAACCATCATTATACAACAACTTGCCTAATTACCCTAACCTGCCTAGTTAACCTAATTAACCTAGTTAAGCCTTTAAATGTCACTTTAAGCTGTATAGAAGTGTCTTGAAAAATATCTAGTAAAATATTATTTACTGCCATCATAGCAAAGATAAAATAAATAAGTTATTAACTATTATGTTTAGAAATGTGTTTAGAAATGTGTTGAAAAAAAAATTCTGTCCGTTAAACAGAAATTGGGGAAAAAAATAAACAGGGGCGCTAATAAATCAGGGGGTTGAATAATTCTGATTGCAACTGTATATATATATATATGTGTGTGTGTGTGTGTGTGTGTGTGTGTGTGTGTGTGTGTGTGTGTGTGTGTGTGTGTGTGTGTGTGTGTGTGTGTGTGTGTGTGTGTAAATAAAAATGTCCTCAAATATATGCATGCATGTGTGTATTTGTATATAATAATAATACATATACACAGTACACACACACATATTACCTCAAAACTAACTTTTATATTCGAAGCAACTAATGCAATTAATTTTTGCCCAGCACTAAATGAAATTTATCATGCAATGTAATTTACTAATGTTATTTGTTATTTGCGCCATTATTTGATGCCAAAAAAGGATGTCTTTAATTTTGTGCTGCAAATGGCTTCAGTTGTTGCTGGAGGAGGTATTGCTGAGGGAGAGGACTTTTTTTTCACGTGTAATCATTTATTTGAAATGCCAGAAAGACACATCATTCGAACATATTATTTTGTGCCTTGTTATTTTGTAAAATTTGTTTCAGGATTTAAAATATGACTTCGCACACACTATTTATTTTCCTGCATTATCCATGGTCCATTTTTCCTGGGACAGTCACGTATCTCAGCTCTTTTTAGTATCCTGCGAGAACAACCTAATCAAAGGTAACCAAGCTCATCGTACAAAAATATTACCACCCTTTCACAATTCATAATTGATTAGCTTGCAGTAAGAGAAGTCAGAGCAGATGAAATCATGGTGAATGAACTCATAACTAAAGCTCTCACTTGCCTCTGCAATCCTAGTTCATTCAGTTTAAGCAGCTCTTCTTGCACCTGAACTATCAAACACAAACAGTTGCAAGTGTCTGTTTGTTGATTATGCCTATTCTTTGGCCCCCCCAAAATATATAGGCCTACTTCAGTTCAATATGACATGTACCATAGCTGCTTTTAATTAAAAATACCTGTTTTATGAAGTAGTCAAAGTTTGACGTCATTAATATTGATTCTTCAGTGTTCCTACATGTAAGTCAATCACCCGCACATTATGAGCATCCGCTCTGCTTATTTGCTGCTATGCTAATTTGTGCCCATGCTTATTTCATTAGTCAACATAAATTACATCTGTGATCTTTAATTTGATGTTTACCAAATTTGGTCCTTAGAGAATTACTGTGCAAACCAAATCCAGATAAGACTCAATATGGAATGACAATACCAAAAAAGTTTGGTATATTTGTAGATGTGGAACATAGAATTTGCACCTAAATTTGAGTCGACTCATGGCTTACAAAAGGGTTAGATATGAGGAAAAGGTTTGATATAATATTAGATGATTGCAGGTAAACCAAAGACATTTTTCATAGATTTTGAACTTCAAATATTTGTAATTGGGTGTTTATTGGCACTGGTATTTTCTAAATATTAAATATTGAAAAATTCTGTATGTATATATGCAGATGTTTGTGTGGGTTTTGTATATATAAAGTCAAAGTGAAAACTATTCGCCCTCCTGTAAATTTTTTATTCTTTTTCAAATATTTCCCAAGTGTTGTTTAACAGAGTAAGGACATTTTCACAGTATTTTCTATACTATTTTTTTTTCTTCTGGAGAAAGTAATTTTTTTTTTTTAAGTTTGATAGGAATAAAAGCATTTTTTTTATAACAAATTTAAGTTCAATATTATTAGCCCATTAAGAAATATACTGTATTTTGTAGTTGTCTATAGAAAAGACCACTGTTGTCTTGGCTAATTTACCTAATTATATATAATAACTAGGTCATTATGTTAACTAGTATACTTATATTTGCCTAGTTAACATAATAACCTAGTTAAGTCTTTAAATGTCACTTTAAGCTGAATACTAGCATCTTGAAAAATAGTAAAATATTATGTACTGTCATCACGGCAAAGACAAAATAAATTAGTTATAAATTAGTTATTAAATGTTTAAAAATAAGTTAAAAAAAATTCCCATCTCCGTTAAACAGCACATGAGAAATATTTTTTAAATAATAAAAATTTCACTCGTGGGCAAATAATTTTGACTTCAACTGTATTTCTATGCATGAATGCTTTATATTTTTGTATATATGTTTGTCATTGCATTGTGTGTGATTTTTCAGGATTGAGGAATTGTTCTTTTAAATGTGAAAAGCTTTAACTACATATATAGTTTTCTCAATTTTTGTACCACGCCCACCACTGTTTGATTGAATGGATCAGTCAATTATTTCTTGTGTTGCACCAAAGACTATAGAATACAAAAAAAAAAAAGTATAGTTTTGAATGGGGAAAAACAACAATCAATATGGGCACTCTGGTGAAGGGGGCTCAGTCCAGACTTGTTTTCTTTAAGACAGCTTTTGCAGTTTTATTTGTTATGAACCCTTAGGGGTTGGCAAACGCTCTCAAATCTCAAAATGCTTTCCCTCACAGACCTTAGAAATACATCAACATAAAGCTTGAAATCTTTACTTTTCCCCAAACAACTACACTTGAAATCAAATGTTGTCTGGTTTTGTAATGAACAAATGTGAGTTATTTTCCGGTCTGACCTGATTACTTAAATTAACTCCTACTCCTGCCATTAAAATGCACGGCATTTCATGGCATTCATTGGAGAATGATATTGTGTAACATCTAAGTTATTAAATCTTACAGTAGTTACATAGCTTGATTGGCAGGGTGAAACAGCCTAACAGCATGAAAGGATGTCGATGTCATGAACTTGATCCCTTTAGGTGGTCTTGTGCATTAGCTTGGGCAAATTAAAAAAAAAAAAGTTGTTGATTGATATGAATGTTTAAAAACAAAATTTAAGAGACAGTTGTCACATTACATTGGTGATCCTAAATATGAAATGTAATTGTAAGATTGGCAAACAGTTCTGAACAAAACAGTCTGATTTTTCCCCATTCAAAGAGTTAGGAGCTGCACTTGCATGCCCGAGAGTTTCAAAGGGTTTCAAAGATGGCCGCAAAGTGAAATGACTTGCCTTAAAGAGATTTTGGTAGCACTCATTTAACTGAATGAATGAGGCAGTGACTATGTTTACATGGACATTGGTAATCTAATTATTTGCTTTATTCTGAATATGACAATATTTCATATATGATTTTGAATCAAATTGTTTCCATTTTACATGTAATAATAAACAGTTCGATTAACGTCATTAATGTTTTCACTAGCGTTTCACGCAACAACAGTTTGTGTTGGCCATGGCACCATATGTGATTTTGGTCATTTAGCTTTATGGAAAGTTCAACTGCAGTTAACAATAAGGACTGCTGGGAGATTTCTCAGCATAGTCCTTGTTTCCTGATCACACCAAAAATTTGCTCTCTTGCTTGAAGCCATTTGGTTGTCGTCAAACATCTGACAACTGCCGTGTGTGTATTGAAAGCCTGGGTTTTCTGATGGATGTGCACTCCAGAATGGAGTAACATGTGTAATTTCTTGTTTTTATGAAGGGCTTAGATTATTTTATGGCCTTAGTGTCATGCCTTTTTAGAGTAAAACTGAAATGATATGTGTGTCATTGCTTTTTCTGTATGACAAATTATTTGTTTCCTCAAGATCTACCAAGCCAGGTTAGAGGTCATGGAGACCTCTTAAGTGGATTGATGGATTGAAAACAACTGTTTCCTGAGTTATTTGCCATTTTAAGTGTTAATTCTTTTAAAGTAAATTCCTTTGTATGCAAGATACAGTATACTTTCTGTGTTTTAGCAGTTTTAGTCAGTTTGGATGTTGAATGTACCAGTTTTAATCAAAGGTTTGTTAAGACAGCTGAGAGTACACAAAACAGCCTTGAGTATGAAACAGATTGTACTTGGTGTGTGTGTGTGTGTGTGTGTTCTTTTTTGCTTTTATATAGAACACGATTTAACTCAGCCTTTAGGCTCGATCGTCAGACTTGCTCCTGTTGGTCCTCAATCTGGCAACCTGCGCTTGCATTTGTTTTGATACAGGAATGCAATACCCAGTGCAACCACTGTGTGTCAAACTTACATACTGCACCTTTAACTAATATATATATAGATTTTGGCAACCCAGTGGCGCAGTAGGTAGTGCTGTTGCCTCACAGCAAGAACGTCGCTGGGTCGCAGGTTCGAACCTCGGCTGGGCTGGGTCAGTTGGCGTTTCTGTGTGGAGTTTGCATGTTCTCCCTGGGTTCGCGTGGGTTTCCTCCGGGTGCTCCGGTTTCCCCCACAGTCCAAAGACATGCAGTACAGGTGAATTGGGTAAGCTAAATTGTCCATAGTGAATGTGTGTGTGGAAGTTCCCAGAGATGGGTTGCGGCTGGAAGGGCATCCGCTGCGTAAAATCGTGCTGGATAAGTTGGCGGTTCATTCCGCTGTGGCGACCCCGCAAGGGACAAAGCCGACAAGAAAATGAATGAATGAATATATAGATTTTTTTGCTCTGACTAGCTGAATATTGTTCAGAATTGCACACACACATGGAAATTTTCTGTGTCTTTCTGTGTTTTCAACCAATCAGGTTAAAACACCTATATGTATGATGCAGTTATGTTGTTGTTTTGAGATTGTGAGCGGCCTATAAACTCTTTGCGAGTGTTGAAGCTGGCTTCTGCTGATGAAACCGCAAACTATCTTCAGTAAACTTTGTTTATTCGAATCTCTGACTCCTGCTTTTCTTCATCTGGCAAACTGGTCATTTTTTGGTTAAAACTGTCAGTATCCTGTCACAAATTATAGTGAAAAGTGCTGCAAAATGATAATAGTTAGATTGCGGTGTTTACAAGTCTGTACTGCACTTCAATAATGCGACTAAAATAGGAATACTCCACATGTCTTAATTCAAATTCTGTTTAGTTCGATTATGACTTTAGTCGGAGGAGTTAAGGTCATCAAAAATCAGTTTACATGGTAGACTCTTAAGTATTGTCTTAATCGTATTAAAATCAGATTATTGGTGTCCATGTAAACATACTCAGTAACTAAATGACTGAATCCAAGTATCATATACTAGAGAGAAAAAGCGATACATTGAACAAACATGCAAATGAGTGAATAAATGAGTGATAAGTTGAACAAGCGATTGAGTGCTCTTTCATGGCACGTGTATGTACCCACTGGATCCATGTTCCACACAACAGGAGTAAAAGAGCCTCACTAAAGGAGATAAATGCCTTCGCTCATGCTAAATGGCAGGGAAATGTCAGCGCATTGTCCAGCCGGTGTCACCTTTAGTCACGCCTCATTTACATACCTCACAGATCTGGCCAATCTGAAGGAATCTCTTGGAAAGGGCATATGCTGATAGGCTCTTGTATTCATGACCGCTGAGGGATATTTACGCCCTGCTGCCTGCTAAAAGACTGTTATCGGGATTCATTAGGTAGCAAGCAGAGGTTTTCATTTGCGTTTAGACCAGGGCACTCAAGCAGTAAGGGCAGCCTGGAGCTGTCATGATCGTGCCGTAGAATCCGCCCGATATTAAAAGTCTGAGAATTGTTAGCAAAAAAAAAAAAAATGTGTGTCTGGAAATAGTGGTGTTGAATGGCTCAGAAGAGGGGTGATTTAGCTCCTACAAAATGGTCCAATTATGTGCACTTATAAAAGCAGAGATCATGGATACTAATTCAGCTTTTAGCTTTTGTGGTCCTTTCTGTTTCTGCCAATTTCATTCTTTTTCTCGATTCCCCCTTTTTCAGTGAATTACGTATGCTTTTTGAGTCTTTTCTGAAGCTGGGGTTATGAAGGCAAGGATGAAAACACATTACATATCATGTAAAACGAGGGTGACGGAGAGTCATCACTTAAAGGGATTTCACTTTTGAGTGATAGTGACGGCTGAGATGGAAAAAACAAAGGTTATTACATAAAAGGATCTTTAAAAAGAGATTGAAATAAGGTGTAATCAGTTAAAAAGGATTTCAGGAAGACTGATGGCGCCGGTATAAATATATTCCAAAGATGATAAAAGATAACCAGCATGAAATGAGACTGCTCCACGGCTAGCACGGACTCCAAGGTTGTGTTTAACATATTTACCACTTACCAGAGCTACAAGAGAGCCATTAATGGATAAGGAATGTGTCTGATGAACTCAGTGTCAGAGAACAAGTGCTCAATACGTTAATGATGTAATGTTATAAAAAAATGGAGAAACACTCAAATAAGACAATAACAATATGTGATGCAGCAGTTGACGTGTACATTAATATGCAAAATATGCAAGTTTTAATTATGTGATCAATGAGGATATCAGATTAATTCAATGTTTAGCAGTTTATATTATTAGGGTAGACTGTGTCCACTTTAAATAGAACAGTAATCTTTTTTTATTATGAGATTTAAGTGACATAGATTTGAGAAAAGTCACATTATGAAAGACTTCGGTTGAAGAATATTATTATAATTTTGAGATATAAAGTCAGTCTACTTGAAATATGTTGCAATAGCAAGATCTGTAGCTATATGAGTGAGCTACTGTGCATTTTGAAAGTCAGTTGCACTGGGACATACAGTATAAGGTGTTTCTTTTATTCATAAAAACAAATATAACAATCCTATTTTTGTTATAACTATACAAATGACAATTTATCATTGATTAGCTTGAATGAACTCATAACTAAAGCACTCACTTGCCTGTGCGATCCTAGTTCCCTCAGAAAACCAATAATTAAGTTCGTTTTATGTAATAAAAGTTTATTCTAAAATGTAAAGTCACTCACACGGTTGGGCAAAAATTTAATTATCAGAAATAAGTCACAATATTGGCGGTTCATTCTGCTGTGGTGACCTCTGAAATGGAGACTAAAGCCCTGATCAGATCACATGAATGTGTCATGATTTCCACACGATTTCCTTGATGTTGGGATTCGTGAACAATAAATGGGCGTCGTGACACAAGATTCAATTGTTTCTTATCGCGTAATGTGGCATTGTTCACGACAACTGATACCATATCTGTGACATCTCACGACACCATCGCAGAAAGTCTAGCATGTTTAAGTTTTTCCCCGATCTTCATGACTAGTTCCATCACCTGGGTGACACTGTGCAATAGGAGCACATAATTTCTCTGTTATGTCAGCGGGGGCTGCCGTTAATGCGCCGGTCAGGTAAAAGAAATAGGCTGCATATTTACTTATGGGTGGATAAGATCAATCAATGGTTATGCAAACTTTAACTACCTTTTCTAAAATATGAAGGTGTTTTAAGCAATTTTATCTGACACACTGGCGCAGACATCTGCATTCTCACAATGAGTTTCTGAGTTCTCTCAGCCTTCAAACAGAGTTTGTTCTTCCAAGGTAACATTGTAAAAGCCTTTTTTGCTTAATGAAATTTGTCATTAATAGTGAAAACAGTTTAAAATAAGCTTCTCTGAAACTGAATATTTCACTTTAATTTTATTTAGGCTAGATTATTATTTAACAAACAACACAGTCTCACGGCAATTTATGTTTTGGCGCTGAAGCATAGTGGACTTGTTTTGAAGCACATCATCTCAAATTTTTATTGTTATTCTTGTTTATCTAGATAACTGACCAACAAAAAATACATTAAAATTAAGATAAAAATTACAGCAAACAAAATTAGTTTCAAAAACATATTTTTTCTACGAAAACTATTGTTTACGAATAATTTTTTGTTTGTTTGTGCCCCTCCACTACTTAACTGTGCAGGTGGATGATTTGTTTTGCTCCGTGGAAAATAAGGATTTAATTAATGCTTCACTGTAAATGTTGCATCACAAACCTCTGTCATATATTTCTAATATTTTGATGTCATTACTTTAAGGGTTATGTCTGATCGCATCTGATATCTCCTCCCTGCTGATGTGCTTTCATTTTCTCCGTCTCACAGTGTTTAATAAGCAACCCATGGCTGGAAAATATACATTTAGATATAAAAAAAGAAATCTCAATATTAAACAGGAATCATAAGTTTGATCCTATCCATAATGAATGCCCTTAAATAATGTAGCTATTAGTTACATAAGATCAAACAAAATTGAAATTGATATAAGAAATATTATTATAGCAACACTTGTGACTGCTTCAGGAAATAAAGCTCATCATAGACGTCACGGCATGACTGATCGTGAAGGAACATGTAGTCTGGCACATTTGTTACCCACAACAAGTCAAGATTTTATCAAGACAAAAATCGCATAATCTGACATGGTGACTTTCGTAACTGACAATAAAAATTGTGGGATCTGACCAGAGCTTAAGCCAAAGGAAAATGATTGAAGTCACAATACTGTGACATAAAGGGAAAATTATGAGAAATAAATGTGCAACTTTTGAAATAAAGTCAGATTTGCAGATACAGTTATTAGTGTTCCTGTTGCAAGAAATTAACTATTTTGGGATATACTGTGTGTTGTGTTTATACTTGTATTATGGTTTTATTGGTTCATTTGATACAATGTCTGCAAGGGTGTGATGGTACTGTATGGTTATCACTTGGGAACCTTGTTTGATGTCTCTGGTCTATGATGCAATCATATTTCAATCAAACTGAACCAAAGTTTGTTTAGAAGTGGACTGAGACCTTTTCAAACATCTCAAAGTTTGTTTCATGCTCAAATGTGAATGTTTCGATTGGCAGTGGGGCTATGCGAATAATCAAAAGGAATTTTCATGCGATGTTCTTTCCAAGTTTGTACGAGTTCCCTCCAGGTGCTTTGGTTTCCCCCACAGTATAAAGACATGCAATATAGATGAATTGGGGAAACTAAAATTTGCCATAGTGAATGAGTGTGTGGGTGAATGAGAAGAGTGTTTGCAAGTTCTGGATTGCGGCTGAAAGGACATCTGCTTTATAAAACATATGCAAGAGTAACTGTCGGTTTGTTCCGCTGTGGCGACCCCTGATAAATCAGGGACCAAGCCGAAGGACAGTGAGTGAGTGAATTTTCATGTGCATTTTGTCAGTAAAGCTGGTTCTACTAAACCTCCAGCATGTGCATTCAGATGGAGCAGCATATACTGTACACAAAGGCATTGTACAATAGTAAGCTACGAAAAAAAAAAAACCTTATTAAAACCAAATCAGATACAGTTGTATCTAATCTTGACAATCTAATCTTGTCAGTACAATCTAATCATGTTAGCTCTATGTAGTAATCGCTGCACTATTATAATGTGGTTATACTCCAAACTGTAATTAATCATACTGTGAGATGATTCTATATTTGTGTGTATATTAGTCACGCAGAATCAATGAAAGCAGTTAAATCTTCTGTTTATTCAGCAACTGCTATGTGGACTTCCTACGGTAGGTTTCTTCATGGGAATTTGGAGTTTCCGTAAGAGCACCTTTGGCTTTCGGAGGAGATTTACTACTGATGACAGAATCGTGATTCCCTGACAAGATGTTCTTGACAATCACAGCTTTGTTTGATTAATTACCCAGCCCCAGTTGGCTGGGTTGAGTTCAAATGATTCAAATTAATCACACTAAATCATTAATGAACCAAAGTTAAGTTTAATCTAACCAAATGTACACAGTGAACAAACCCATACTGTAAAATCACAATTAAAAAAAAAAAAAGATTGTAATCTCACAGCAATTCATAGCCATTTAATGGCTAATCCATATTAATTTGTGAGATCTCATTCATACATTTCTGTACAATTTGCTCATTCCCCAATGAGAGTTAGGTTGGGGGATGGGTTTGGGGTAGGCATGGGCCGGTATAAGATTCTAATGGTATGGTAACCTTGGATAAAAATATCACAGATTCACAGTATTGTGATTACTGCTCTAAAATATATATTTTTAAATGTCTGGGTAAAAAACAAAAACTTTTTTTTTTAGTTTTTAACACAATGGCTGTGTCCGAAATCACATACTATATAGCTGTGTTTCTCAACCCCGTTCCTGAAGGTCCACCAACACTGCATGTTTAGGATGTCTCTTTTGTCTCTCACACACATTCACAGGTCTTTCAGTCTCTGCTAATGAGCTGATGATCTGAATCAGGTGTGTTTGGTTAAGGAGACATGGAAAATGTGCAGTGCTGTTGTTCCTCCAGGAATATGGTTGAGAAACACTGCTATATAGTGCGCTAAAAACAGTATGCGAGCCGAGTAGTATGTCAGAATTAATAGAATTCGAACAGTATATGAGAAGTACTCAGATGACCTTCTACTTCCGGCAAGATTCCGAAGTGCGCATCCGATGCACTACGAGAGAATTCATGAATGAAAGTGAAGCGGGTATGTCACCTGTTGATGACAAAATGGCATCCATAGTACATCCGAACTCTGTTCATACTACTCTCATTCATACTGTACAGAACATACTTTTCTATAAGTTAAGTAGTACATTCAAATTCAAATGCAGTACCTGCTCGGTAGTAGGCGATTTCAGACACAGCCAATATATTTTATTTTGAGAAACATTTAAAATATTTTGGAACAGTAAACATGTCAGGCTGAATAATTCAAATGAAGACTTCTGCTGTCTTCATTAGTTTCTAAAACACAGATTTCTTTACAATTTATAATGGCATCTTTGGGTATTTTCTTTTGCTGAAGATACTGTTGTACTAACAAACTAAAATAATAATAATAATAAAAAAATCTTACATATACTGTAGGAACGGTATAACAGAATACTTTGGCGGTTTGAAAACCTTGACATTTCCAAATTGTGGTATACCTTGAAAATGGTTATTGTCTCATGTCTAGTTTGGGTTCCCGTCTCCTTTTAAAAATCATCTGTTTTCATATAAATTAAATGACAATATGTCCAATATTTCAGATTGCTTGTGAAATCGGGCTGTATAAAGTTTATTTTTGTTTTTTTAAATCCCACCAATCAGTTCTTTAAAATGCAGCATGAACTTGTAGCTCATGTAAAGCGATAGGAGCATGCATAAATAATTAAATGTGCCACAGTAACTTTGTGTGAACACAAATTATGCTGTTTTTAAAAAAGACCGGCTAGCAATTATCATCCTAGCAGTGGCAGTTCTCACCTCGTGTTCCATTGAAGAAGAGCGTCTGTCTGCGTGGGTTCTGGATGACCACGATTGAACCATCGTAATTCTGGAGACGGCAGGAGATCTGAGCCGTTCCTCCCTCCAGCACGGTCACGTTCTCAGCCTGGACGGCCTGCCCCCTCGCTGAAAAACAGAGGCCCAAGTTAGCGCACCACTCTCATTTGGTGAATTTAAACATTTATAAAGGTGTTTTTTGATGGACAGAAGACAAAAGTGGCACATGGAGCAATTCTGAAGACAGAAATACCTCAGTGACCAATTAACACCTCGCTCACGTAACTACCTCGGTGCTTAGAAGTGTGAACTATGCAGAAGAGCAGAGACCGAGCGAGTGAAAAAAAGAAAATAATGAGAGACTGACAGATAGACGAAGACAACGGAGGGGAGAAAAAGAAAAGAAAGGGGTCCTAATTAAGTGCTGGTAAGACCAATAGCATCGTTATCTTTATCCATTACTGTGGGCTGACACACTTCTCTCTTCCATCTGCTCCATCTGACATCCAGCTCGTGAAAACGCCGTTAATGACGACTCTTTCTCAGGAATGAACTTGGATCAGTCGAATGCAGGAACACAGAACATCTAATGGCAGCTAAATCTAACAAAACATCATGTTCTGGGCGAAGCTCGTCTACTGTTGATGTTTATTATAGCAGTATAGAGGGGGTTGAACATGAGGTCATCTCCGCTGACCCATGTGAACATGTTTCTGGAAGCCACAGCACATCATTAGCCGTGTTCTTCGACGAGAGCCTGTCTCTGGTGGACTCTAATGATTCACAGGCCTGACACCGAGGCATCGCGTTCTTCACCAGAACAGACTCCAACTGATGACATCACAGGGATCAGTCGGGTACAACTGTCACATCGGCTGGTTTGTTGAGACCTGTCGCCTCCATCTCTCCTTTCACCTAGCCGAGACATAATGTCTGACATGCTCAGACTGATATGTTACAGACATGCTGTGTGACAGGAGGGCTGGATATAGTAGCTGGAGATTGGAACCAACAGTTGGTTGAGTTCTTACAGGTGACTCATTTTACTCCATAACACCAAATAATGTTTCTTCAGCTATAGGCACTGATTTTCTAGGGGTTGAAACTTGATTGGACATTGCTGCCGTACCATTGCTGCAAAAGGAGCAATGATATTACACAGCGCTGTTACCTAGTTACCGAGCATAGGGGCTATTTTCATGGTGCTACATAATATCATTGCACCTGCTGCAGCCATGGTACAGCAGCATAGTTCCTTGATTGTTATGCCAGAACGAGAGTTCCTAACCATTTCGACCTAGGAAATAATCTTAGTATATAATGTATCTACAGAATAGTCAAGCTTCAAACAAAGAATTTAAGCCATACCTGGCAACATTTGCCTCTGAAAATCCCAAAGAAGGGGTGGAGGGAGAGGGGGTTTGATGGTGAGGTGTCTCAATAACACAGATAAGTAACTGTAATATGCATTACGGGTGGGTTTCAGGCAGCCACTGCGATCGGATATTATACCAAAGTCGATAATCCGGGGGTGTTACAGACTATACCATAAAGCTGATGACCTGGGGGGTTGGGGGAGTAAAATTACAGGAGTTTTCTGGGAGAAATAACAAAACGGGAGGGTGGTGGGAGATGGGTCTGAAATACAGGAGACTCCCGGAAAAAACGGGAGTGCTGGCAGGCATGATTTAAACTCTTTTTTGACATTTTTAAGCCAGATGTGAATGATCTAATGTGATTTAAAGATTTATGGGTAACACTTTACAACAACAGTACATGAATAATGCCGTGTTAATATGTAAACTAAACACTTACTTTATTATGAACTAGTGATGAGTTAAGGCATACGCTAATCATGAACTAACTTTAAATACAACATGAGCCACAAGAGTTCAAGTGTGAATAACGGCTACCTTAATTACTTGCTAGTACATGCTTGTTGTATTAATTACCACATTAGTTTATGCTTAATTTTACCATCATGAACTCATGATATGTTAATGTATAATTATAACATGACTTTACTTGGAGGGGCACATCATCATTAACCCATTCTTAACTACTCATAAACTCCTTATGCATGTCCGTCTAGTGCATTTACACTGAATAACAATAGAAAAGTGTTCTGTCGACATCAACATGAACAGTTTAAACACAGGAGTTGTGCCCCTTCAAGTAAAGTCATGACATAATTATACTTTAACAGCTCATGAGTTCATGATGGTTACATTTAGCTTAAACGTAAATGTTAATTAATACATTAATTAACAACATGTACTAAAATGTGATTAAGGTAGTTGTTATTCACACATGAACTTATGTGACTCATGTTGTAGTTAGTTCATGATTAGCGCATGCATTTACTCATCATTAGTTCACGATAAAATAATGTTTAGTTTACATATTACACCATTGTGCACGTACTGTTATTGTAAAGTGTTACCGATTTATGCTAAGCTAATAGTCATCCAGCCAGAACCTAAGACTGGCTGAGTGGATTTGAAAACAGTAAAACTCTGCTGTTTAACTCTAGGTGACTTGTAAAACGAGCATTTTTCCAGTAAAATATACTGTATGAAAGCAGCGGTTGCCCTTCCAGCCGCAACCCAACACTGGGAAACACCCATACACTCTTGTATTCACACACACTACGTCTTTCACATTACACTACGGCCAATTTTCAATTCACCTATAGCGCATGTCTTTGGACTGTGGGGGAAACTGGAGCACCTGGAGAAAAACCAACGCCAACACGAGGAGAACATGCAAACTCCACACAGAAATGCCATCTGACCCAGCCGGGGCTCGAACCTGTGACCTTCTTGCTGTGAGGCAATCGTGATACCCACTGTGTGACACCAAACAAGTCTACTTTTAAGGTCAAAAGTGCACAAAGTTGAAGAAATCCCTTAAACACTAACGTAAAGATCGCATTCAAACATCTCCTCACATTTCTTCCTTGCTATAAACCAGAGGCGCAATGTTTCTTAGAGGAACAATTAGGATTATTATAGAGTTTGTGCCATATGGGAAGACAAAAGACAAAAGTTCAGGAGGGAAATAAAAGAGAGTCTATAAAGGCTCAGGACAGCATCCTCCGTCACCCGATGGCCCGCTCGTCTGGCTTCATTTAAATTTAATCCTGTCAGCCTCTATCCATCTCCGAGTACCCTTGTCTTAAATTCAGCGTGCAGCAAGAGCGGGTTAATAAAACATTGACAGGTGAAGTATTGAGCTGAAATCAAGAGGCGAGAACATCGGAAAAACTGAGAGACAGTGACTGAGGACGTCGCGAAATTTTGCACAATTGCCATTGTAATTGTGGCCATTATTATTTCTGTCCTCCGCATCAATATTGTGATTCACATCACGACAATCGGCACCGCCATTGCTATCCCAATTATTATTCTAATGACTGTTATTACTCAGTGCTCGGGCGTCCGCAGACTTGGCCGCCATTGTTTTAATGGCTCCTAATTGTTCCAACAGCACTATACATCAAGAGAAGGTCTGTGAATGCATGGGAGGCAATTAAAAGCCTAATTCAAACCCAACAGAACTCGAACAAGTGTGGCCAAATTCCCAACAAAAGTAGCTAAATGTGTTTGATTGAGAAGTCAAACAAAACGCGGCTAATTGAGCATCCGTTAAATGCACTCTGCCACACGCCAGCTGTCTCCTCTTCATGTAAATGACCGAAATGAAGGGATGAGAATGGTAAAACAAATGGCACGCAGGAAGGGGAGCGAGCAGTGACGCCAGTACAGCATTGGAGAAACTCGCCAACCCGCTGATGGGGGTGGAAAGACGGTGAGAGCGAGATGTAGAGGCAGGCACGGGGCAGGAGAAAGACAGCTGCGAGTTTTGGACACATTCACAGCTGCCAGGAACATAGCGAAGGGGCTACACAAACTTGCGTGGGAGCTGTTTATGCTCGTATCTGCATTGTGGGCAAGGAAGTTTATGAGCACCGAAGGCTGGGCGAAAACAACAAGAAACCGCAGATGGATCATCTTGACCCTATTAGAATCAAACAGTAATAACACACACAACATGCTCACAATTGGATTAAGTGTGAAAGTAAAGCAATCGATAGCAAGCCGGCATACTGATGCTATGAGGAGCAAATAAATGAAGGGGTCGGGGGTGTGGGGGGATTATCTGATGGAGTACTTCATGATTTGGCCAGATGAGGGCGATGTATCAATGCACACAAACTGCACACACTGCTGATTCTGATGGAAAAAAGGTTGAAGGAACAAATTATTCAAATAGAGTTTTTAAATAAAATATATTAAATTTAAATAGTTAAATTAAGTTTAATTAAATTTAAGTTAAATTTAATAGTGTTTAATATGAAAACAAAATTTAAATAACAGTAAATGAAACATTATTTCATACCTAAATAAGTAAAAAAAAAAGTCCATACACTCAAAAAAAAAAAATATATATATATATATATAGTTTTAAAATCTTTTATGAGCTGAAACAACTTTACAGTGTATCTAGCAGTTCCATAGAACCTGACAAAAGACTTAAAAGGGTTAGTTCACACACACATTTAAGTTACCTCTCCATTTACTCCCCTAATGTGGTTTTAAACCTTTATGAGTTTCATTCTTCTGCTGAACACAAAATAAGATATTCTGAAGAATGCTGATGGACTTTCATAGTAGGAAAAAATACTATAGAAGTCAATGCCTGCTACCAGAATTCTTCAAAATATCTTATTTTGTGTTCAACAGAAGAAAGAAACTCAAATAGGTTGTTTGTGAAGTGAAGGGTTAGTTAAAAATGACAATTAAATTTTTTGGGTGAACTACCGTTTAATTGTTAATAAAAACCTTTTAAAAATTTGTTAAGAATAATTCCTTTTAAGTTTTCAACTAATAAGTTTTTGACTTCAAAAGATTTGAAAGTACTTTGGGGTAGAATAATTAACATGGCAGAACATTTAGAACAACAGTTTGCTCAAACCGAAGACAACTGTAAACTTATCCTTAGTGACAGGGTGAGAATTACGGGCTGGTTCTTCCCCCCTGAAGAACATCAAAACAGGATATATGGGGGGGTCTGCCCTTTAATAGTTAAGACATTGTTTGCTCTGATCTGTATCTTAATTAATATTAATAATTAAAATAATAGATCAATTAAATGACCACTGTGAATGCATGTTTGCACTAAAAATATTAATTCAGCGGTTTAAAACCTGCAAATCTAGAGCACCAACAGACATCGTAAGTGTTCACAGTTACAAAAAATAGGCATTTGAACTGTAGGTGTCCGTAAAACTAGATAGTTTGTATTTAATTATACACTTGCTTGCACATGGAAGTTAAACAGTAAAATTAAAATGGGCATGGTCATATACCAAATACGTTTCCCTAATACATCGTTCCAACAAACATTCGCAAACTGCGTTTAGAGCTGTAGTTAGAATCTGGCTGTGTTCTATTCCCAGTTATCCCCCCTATGCCTTAATCGTTTAGAACATTTTAACTTTTAAACATGGAATTATTTTTAAAAAAGCATTAAAGTCATCACTCTTAGGTGTAATTTGCTTTCAAAGTATTTTTACAGTTCAGTTTTAGCGATCTTCATGTTTACAATTGCGCTCCCTTCGCAGTGCACTTTGAAAACATTGATGTCATTTTGAACACAGCTGTGGCTCATGATGAAAGCTAGCCTATAGGTGACGTAGACTTTTCAAAAAATAAAAAAACAAATAAACAATATCCTACATAATAATATTAATAATAATAATAATCATCATCATCCTCATCATCATTAATATTATTATTAAAGTAGGATTTTTTTCATTTTCTAATAAATAATAAATATAAAATTTAATTTCTTAATAAATAGCCTCATTATTTATTTATTTATTTATATAATATATTAGAATATGTGTTAGCTTTTGTAAGTGTTTTATGTTTTAGAATAGAATATGTAATGTTCTCAATAACATTTGTAAAGGAAACATTGGCCCTATATGTGCCATTAACATAGCCTATATTTCAATTAATATGGAAAGCGAGTGCATGTTTTTACCAAAACTAATATTGGATTTTTTTTTTTTTAAATGCGTGTTTACGTTATAACTAACGTGGTTCAAATTATGGATCTGCGACAGAGAAACTACGGGCTTTGGGAAACACTCGACACTACATGCATTGTACTATGATAGTTCAGCCGCGAGTTACGTCATTGTTTGGGAAATGCACCCCTGCTTAGTGAAATCCAACTTACAGGTATTCGTTTTAGCTCTTTTTTTTGCCCAGATGGCACCATGTCACTGCTTCTTAGCTATTCAACAGACAGGTTGTAACATCAAACACACTGTGAGATGGTCATCCTAAACATTTGCAGCCTATCTGTGGTCGCAAGGCCATGACAATGGCTGTGGACTGTTTCATGTTGGTCATCTTTCATCTGGGTTCAATAAACTCCAGACATAAGGGAGGGAATTATCCCCCATCTTCCCCTACTAAGAAGGCAGCACTAAATTAGGTAGGTGAGTTCAATTTAGTGACTTGGTAGAAGGCCAGATAGCAGTTGGCTTATGAGCAACAACCCTGCTCAAGATTAACAAGCTGAATTATAGCTTACAGTGGAGCCACCAGACGCCCTCACACACAGACAGCAGTCCTACATAACACATTTATAACTTTCAAAGGAATTAGCAGACAAGCAGGCAGAGGATGAGGACGTCCTAAGAGATTCACGTCAAAGTTTAACAATACTAGAGCTGCTGTTACGACGTCCTTTGATTCTTTCCTTTAATCCAATTTCACTTCAGTCTTTCTACCTCGCTCTGTAAGCACCTGATATCTTCGTAACTTGTGAGTCACTCATCACTGTTTTATTTTTCCGGCTACCTGACGTTTCTTAACCCTAATGTTTCAGGTAATCAGCAAGCAAGCAGATTTGGGTAGGAAAGCTGACAGACTGAGATGCCATGCTTATTTTCTTCACTCCATGGCCTGAAATGAAAACTATCTCTCTGAAGAATCTCATTCTCCGCCAATCAAACGATTAAAGAAACGTTCGCACCATAAATAATACATAATCCCCTGCAAATCCCCACTGTTTCCTTTTTTATCTCAATCTGTCACTCTCTTATTCCTGGTCTTCCCCGCTTCCGTTTCCCTTGTCTCTTCTCCAATCCGCCGTCTTTCTATCCCCTGCCCTTCTTTTCTCTCTTCTTTTCTTTTCTGCTGCTCTCTAAAACTCATAATTCCCTCTCCTACCGCCTGCTTTTCCTCACTAATCTCATTCCCTTCCGCTTTCACACCTACACAGGCTCCCCCACCTCCTTTTTAACATCAAACCCCGTCTCTTTCCTTCATTCTTCCCTAGCTTTTCTCATCTTCAGCCCCTGAACCCTCACGCTAAGCTCTCTTTTCCTCAGTAACTGGCTTCATCCGTCACTTGCATCCTCTGGTTTTCTCCTTGTAACCTCCTCCAACTTTTCCTCCGCGTCTTCCCTACTTTACATTTCCTTAACTTTCTTCTTCTTTATCTCCCCACCATGGATTCCTCATCATCTCCTCCGTGTTTCTCTCGGCGCTATCTCTCCAGCAAGCGTGCCTGTTTATTTCCATCTCTCTCCTTCAGAAATGTGATTTGTTCTGCTGCTCAGGCTTGCAGTATAATCATGCAGCTTTGTCCGTGCGGGCGAGAAAGAGAAGGAGCAGGGGAAAAGGCAAGGAGGGAGAGAAAAGGACATGCAAAATGCGAAGAGAAGAGAAAATGGACTTAACATCCATCTCTTGTCTCTTTGTTCCACTCGTCTAATTACATCCATGTTCTTGCCTTTCAATATTCTCTCTCTCTCTCTCTCTCTCTCATTTGTATTCTTAATCTAAAGCTGAACTGTAAGAAAAAAAAAGAGAAAGAAAAATAGTTCGCTGAACTTAGAAAATAATGAAGGACATGCAAATGGTAGCCTTGAATGGATTCTTCTTAATTATTGTAAGTAATTATTTTAAGCAAACGTCTTGACTGAACTGGAAATGTCAAACTGCTGTGACTTAAAATCTGTCATCATTGTAATAATTGGACATTTAGATTGAAGGTTCATGCAGCCCTTTTCTCCTCATTAGATTTACACAAAGAATTGAACAGGGATTTTAGTCAGCTAAAAAGCTGTTATTTTATATGTAGAAGGGTTATCAAAGTGCCACCACTCTGAGATCACATGGCCTGCTCAATAATACTCAGTTATGCAACATTTGGATTACTGGACACTTCAAATTTGCTACATCCACACCACTAGGTGTCACTAAAACTATAAACTGTCAACATGTAAAAAGGTCGGTTTTCTCATTTATGTATCAAAGCTAATTGTTTTCTTTATTTTCATGGCTTTATTTTCATGTTTTCTAGGCAACACTTTATTTTGATGGTCCATTTTAGTACTGTCTGCTTAATATCTGTTCATATGGCTCCTTCAACAGACATTTAACTAACTATAAGAAACTTTGCAAATACATGTCAACTTACACTAACACTAACCCTAACTCCAACCCTAACCACAACCTAACAGTCTACTTATAATCTAATGAGAATTAATTGGCATGTAGAGACAATGTAACTTAAATTCAACAAACTGACCATCAAAATAAAATGTGACTGTTTTCTTTATTTTCATGGCTTTAATTAATGTAATTTTATTGCAAATTACATGTCGTGAAAGATTAAGTACAACCAATCATGCCTCATTCACACTAGCAGTGACTTTGTAGCTGCCTGTCGCTTTGGGTGGCGACCTGCTGCAAACGCAGGGGTGTGTAGGTCTACAGCATGGAGAATACAACCGGCCTCTGAGTGTGCTGAGAGAAGATCACGTGAGCTTTACTGATGCTCCTATTGGCTGTCGCTCAAGAAAGTTGCTCTTGATTTGCATAAAGCTGAAGCATTCTCAACTTTGTCACGTCGCTAGACACACCCACCTTGTAGCCAACGGTTGCTGTCGCTCGCATAGACGGAGGTCGCCAGAATCGCTCACTCTTGTGTAATTATTTTAAATGTAGAAGGGTTATCAAAGTGCCACCACTCAGAGATCAGATGGCCTGCTCAATAATACTCAGTTCTGCAACATTTGGATTACTGGACACTTCAAATCTGCTACATCCACACCACTAGGTGTCACTAAAACTATAAACCGTCAACATGTAAAAAGGTCGGTTTTTCTCATTTATGTATCAAAGCTAATTGTTTTCTTTATATTCATGGCTTTAATGAATGTAATTTTGCCGGAAGTCGCTCACTCTCCGTTGAAATGAACGGTCGCTTATTGCTTTGCCGTTGTGAGTCACTTATAGTGTGAATGAGGCTTCAATTTTACTGAGAAACAAACGGAAAACCAATTTTCCTATTTTCCTGCAATATTTTAAAACATAGAGACAGTTTACCAAAAGTTAGAAAGCTGAATGAAGAAAGGATACATTGTTGCTTTGACTACAGTTATCAAAATGTAAACATAGGCTCATTCTGAAAACGTGGCTCTATATTCATTTCTGAAGATTGCGGATTACGTAGCCAGAAGTATGTAGAGATGCATTTCGTCTTTAAAACGAACGACACAGGGCGATATGATGCCATTCCTTTTCACACTTACCAGCTAACTGCTTACCTCCGTATAGACGGCTTTCCTGCGGTTACCAGTTTGTCCGGTAGCTCGACGTAACTGTACGTCGGCGGTCTTGAGACACAGGAGGAGTTGACTATGATGACTGGGATTGAGTCAGACGAAAAACGGTTTCAGAAAGCATGTAAGACAATAACAGAAGCCAAAAAATAAAATATACAAATAGATAACAGGGTGAGTAAATGTGGTAAAATCTGAGAACGTACTAAAAATCAGATGAGGTCTTTTTTTTTTTTTTCCTGGATTGCTTGTATAAACTTTTGGTTGAGTTTAGGGAAGTGGGTGGGCGGGTCAATTGGTGCCTTTGAAAACCCTATTGGTTGGGTTAAGGGTCAGCTGACAGTGGTCTCTGGTGGATTTACGCAAGAACAGCAGGCGCAAATGACACTCGCAAGAAAAAATTGAGATCTCAAAAAGTGTACACAGCGGCCGCTGGTGGATTCGCGAAAACAAAAACTGCAAAAAAACTTACCTCCTGGAACGTATTTGGCACTCTCCAGAAATGTATATAGCGGTACATTTTTAGAATGAGCCTGGGTTACAAAATGTCTTCAAATTACAGTATATTCAACAAAAATTTAAAAAGAATTAGAATGACAATGAATGAGGGAAGTTTGCATGTTTTCCCAGTGTTCACATGGGTTTCTTTCAGGTGCTCCGGTTTCCCCTATAGTACAAAGACTGTATAGGTGTATTGAGTAAACAAAATTGTCCATAGTGTATGTGTGTGTGTGTGTGTGTGTGTGTGTGTGTGTGTTTGAATATATGGGTGTTTCCAAGTTGGGTTGTGGCTGGAAGAGCATCTGCTGTGTAAAACACATTTGGAATAGTTGGCGGTTCATTCCGCTGTGGCAACCCCTGATAAATAAGGCGCTAAGCCGAAGGAAAATAAATGAATGACATGAGGGTGAGAAAATGATGAATGTTCACTTTCAGCTAAAGCACAGCTTCGCAAGTAAGCAAATCAAGAAAATATCTTGTTACTTGATCTAAGAATCATTTCAAGAATATGCCCTGAAGCTCCAATTGTGTGCGTTTTTTACCTTCAGCGTTTCACTGTCTGTTTATGATGTTTATTCTTTCATTCCCTGTTCCATCTGTGATTTCTCGCTGCTGTTCTCCCTTATCTCTTCCCCTCGCGGTATCCGCTCGCGCTCTCTTTCTTTTGACCTTCATGTTTTACGCTCCTCTGTTCTATCACCATATTTCAGTCATAGCACTCTCTCCTCACTCCATTTCATCTCTCTCTTTCTCCCTCCATCCATCCATCTATTTCTCTAGATGGCTTCAATCAGGTTATTCTGTCCCTCATATCCTCGCATTCCTCATGTGTGTGCGCGTACATTTCGGATCCATGCGTGTTCCTGTCGTGCTGTTTGGAGGCGCTGCAGAGACATTTACAGTCGGCCATAATAAAGGGGGCTTACAGGAAATTTACAGGGCAATTACACAAGGCTAGCCTGGGAGAGTTACCCTACGGTCAGCGCTGAAATCCAGACCATCACAATTCCTCTCACACACACATGCACATTCATCCCATCACAACCTGGCCTCCATCCCCAACAGCATCTCACATTCAATTGCAAAAGAAAAAAATGCTTTATTGCTGAGAATTACATAACAGCATATTCTGCCAGGGCTAAAGAGCCATTCTTTATCTCTCTCCCTCCACACATAGACACACACTGGTGCAGAGAATGGCTTTTTGTTGCTGAGATTATGAATATACAGCATGGTTCAAATGTCTGAGACCACTGAAATTGCTTTTATTTAGTCTATTGCTAATTTAATCCTTTTTTTCTTCCATTATAAATCATATTATTAGCATAGTGGTTTGAATGAAATGTTGAAATGAAAAATTATTTTAATGACTTTTAGAATGTCTTAATTTTCCTGTGACCTCCTTTCACTTTCATGACAACAGCACTCTACGGTTACATAAAAACTTTCTGAGTCACATGATCAGCGTATCTAACTTCTTTGATTAGTGACTTTGAAACTAGTGATGCATATTATTGCATTTATTATTAGAATGATGTGCAAATGTATCCACGAGCATGCAGTTTACTCAAATAGAGCAATATATATTATCATAGCAATTATCTCAAGCTTGATTGTTTTGTTGCAAAATGTAAACTACTGCTAGTTTCACATGATAAAATTCTATTTGGAGCGTTTTATGTCCTCACACTTGAAAGTTTTGATTTCTATGGCATTATCAGCATCTAATTTAGTCTGCGGAGGTCAGGCGGTATACAGCGGTCGAGCGGTAAAGTCACAGCTCTCAGAAAATTCTCACTTTATGCATGACCTCTTATTACAAGTTGGAATCTCATAATTATGGTAATTATGATATGGTGTGAATGCACTTTGTATTATCAGGATATTATAAAATTATAAATAATGACAGCACTATTTTCTGTAAATAAGCTTTGAATAAATGAGTATTGTGAGAAAAACTATACAAATCATTTGGATTTTACTTGAAATCATCTCTAATTCTGTTTGATGCTAATAGGCTAATAATTACCTTTAAAAAACTTGCTTAACAGGTTCCATATTTCGCGATTCACAGGATTGGAGTATGGGGACTTGATCTCTGCTTTTAACAGTTTAACAGTCTTTTGTATTGTCATATTCAAGAGTTCACACTTAGCTCCCTCACGGGGCTCCCTCCCGTTCGCAGAGCGAGAGGGGAGTTTGAGCTCAGGTAGGTCTCGAGAACTCCCCTACTGTTTATAGCTGATGACCAAATAAGAATTTCTATGAAGAAATAACTGCTGACTAGGAGCACATCTATGGTGCCAATTTGGATTCGTCAATTAACTTAAGTCGCATGTCTTTGGATGGTGGGAAGAAGACTAAGATAACTGAGGACTTCAAGACTAAGGTAACCGAGGTAAGAAACGTTGGTTATTTATAGGGAGTTAAGAATCAACCAATTGGTGAATCATGCATTACTATTGCGGGACCAGCTGTGGTCAATCATAAGCACGTGATCCTCTCGAAATTACTTTCAAGAGTTCACACTTAGCTGATGATTGATAACAAAAGCTTGTTTGGCATGCTGTCCCGGGAGAGAGCCCTGAGCTTGTAAGATCCTCGAGCCCTGGGCTCCCTCCCGTTTGCAGGGCAAGAGGGGAGTTTGAGCTCTGGTAGATCTCGATAAACTCCCCCAGCTTATTCTAGCTGAATGATGGAAATGGATGACTGAGGAGAGAAGTGTTTTCTTAGCTTGACTATGGTATTAATTTTATGTGTTGAATTTACTTAGGGTGCGTGTTATTTGGACTGTGGGAGGAACCCGAGGAACCCGGGGAACCCGGCAAAAACCCATGCGAGCACGGGGAGAACAAGCAAAACTCCACACAGTCTTCTGGTTTAGTAGGGACTTAAACCAGCGGCATTCTTGCTGTGAGGCCACAGTGCTAGTCGCTGGGCCGTCGTGTCGCCCGTCTAAAAAGTCGGGGAAATAGAGGTGGGGGGAGGGGGGTTCTTCAAGACGAAGATATTGAGATAAGAAAACTCTGGTTATTTATAGTGAGTTAGGAGTCGTTTGATAGGATGATCGATCATGAGATAATGCTGGAACAGCTGAGAACAATCATAAGCACGTGCTCCTCTCGAATTTTGTTTACACATAAAATTCACTTATAAATAAATTTCACTTAGTAGTTTGAGATGATGTATTGTATAAAAAATTATATAAAGAGAATTTAGTCTGTAAAATAACAGGTATATTACTAGGTTTTTGTACCCTAACATACATCAAACCATGCTTTAAATCACTTCAAACTATTAAAAATGTCAACAAAAGTCAGTTTTTCAAACTTTTTTAACATCAAAATTTGTTGGAGGAAAGATAAAAGTCTCATAATCCATCAGAAAATAGGGAAACCCTGATTTACAGCTAACGTTATAGTTATAGGGGAACAGAAAAACATGGAAGATTAATACAAATAAAATAAAAATGTTCACTTCACAATCAGAAATCAGACATTAGAACATTATTATATGCTAACTAACACTATGAGCTTAATAAATCACTAATAAGCTGTTTTTAATAGATAGTAAGGTAAAAGTTGGTTTTAGGTTTTGGGTATAGAGATGCAGCATAAGAACGTACTTTATAACTACTAATGAACAGTTAATATCTTACTCATAGGCAGGAAATTAGCCTGTAGTAAAAAGCATGAATTGTGATCTAAACTCAAGTGTTACCTTACTTTTAACTGGTATTAAATTGTTGGCTATTTTGAAGATTAAAGTCTGTGTGAATAGGAAGTTGCTGAGACTTTTATTTCGGTGTGTTCAGGTACTTGACTGAAATGGAATATTGAGTGGGGGCTTTGTTTTCTTTTATGCATCATTCCCTTTAGCAAATTAATGGTAAGAGAGGATATTAATATACAGTTGCTATGGAAGCCTTCACTGTAAAAAAAGTTGACTCAAGCTGACTTAAAATTGTAAGGCAACTTGCTGCAGAGCTTTTTTGAGTTGACTCAACATAAATTGAGTCAAATCCAGTACTTGGATTGAAAGTTGAGTCAACTCAAAAAAGCTCTGCAGCTCTGTTGCCTTAATATTTTGAGCTGAGTCAACTTTTTTTCTTTTTTTTTTTTTTACAGCATCCAGGTTAACAGAAGGACTGGAAACAAATAAGCAGAATTTCATTGAACACTGTGAAAAATGCAGGGTTCCACAGAATTGATTAAGTTAACTTAATTGCTTTTGCAAATTTTAGTGGATTTAACAAAACAATTAAGTTGTCCCAAAAAATACTTAAGAATTGTGTTGTTTCAACTCATTTTAAATAAGTAGTTTAAAAAAGCAGGAAAAGCATTTTTTTTAATGGAAGGAAGATTTTTTTCAGTGGATTAATGTGCATGTATTAATTATTTACCTTAAAATTAACAATGTGAGTTAGCAAAATAATCATTGTATATTTTTATTTCAAATGTACAGTTAGGGCATGAGCATTTCAAATTAAATATTCAATATCTCCTGACAAACAAAAACCTTATATTGGCCAATAACCAACCTGTTACCACTGTACTTATTTCAGATCTTTAATTTAAGTTTGAATTAGCCTTTCAGTGCTGACTGTTGACTTTTTCTCATGTTGACAATGAGCTCCAGCACCCCAGGATGTGATGTTACTAAAAAGCTGAGGAAAAACAGCAAGAGAAGTCTGAAGTATAGACAGATTGTCACATCAACCTGAGCTAGTGAGTCACAGAGAACAGGAACAACAATGTCCTTGCTGAGCTATAAGTGCACCTACTCTGGGAAAAACAGCAATTACACCATAAAATGGCCAATCTTGCGTTTCCTTGAGGTTCCTCTTGAATACGTGCTCTCTTTAACTGCAGAAGTCCCTGAGTGAATTTGAGGTTATCCTTCATAAAACCACTGTCATATCTGCTTCCTTCATTCTTGCCGTTTCCGTGTCCCTACAGAGTCTGTATTCTTGCTCATTTTGTCCCGTTCTCATCGTTGTTATACTGCCGTTTCCTTCCTCCCCGGTGTTCTGCTCATTTTAATGGGTGTATTAACAATTCCCTCTTAACTTCAATCTCTTGTTTTACAACTCTCCACTGTTCTTTCTTTTTTTACCAAACCGTCTGCTCTCTGCTTGAGTTTTCCACATGTCATTACATTTCTTTGCTTCTTCATCTTTAACATCCCCTTCATCGACCTTCATCTAAAGTAGAATTATTTCTCTTTTCAGAAGCATCGTTAGTCTAAAATGCTGTGGTTAGTCCTATTCGCATGCACTTGTTTTTCTTGAGGACGTAAGGAAATTTCAACATTTACCGGAGGTAATCAGGGATTTTATTGGCATCCAAATCCAGAATGTCAATGCTTTTCACACACCAGCTGTGTACAAATTTCTGGCCTAATTACCTAGTGGGTTTTGAGGCACTTTAACTGCTGTCCAATTTTTTTTTATCTCTGAGCTTGCAAAAAAAGATCAAACCAGCCTAACGATGTACACTAACAGTTATGTTTTGTGGCAATATGCATGGATTTTAATATGAAGATTAAAATAGGATGTTATTATGAGAGAAACAGGTATGTAATTAAGTTAGATTAAGTAAATTAGGGTCTGTACGTACTGTATGAGATTTCCATTTATATTTCCAGTTTGTGAACAGGTTGTAATGAAACTTAAAAATGGGACTAACGGGAACAATTACCATTCTGAAATCTGTATGATTACGTATGATTAATTCTATACAATTTTGCATATAAATTAATAAATATACAGCAGTTCATTTACTTGTTCTCTAAATTAAATCGGTATCGCAGTAATATGGAAAGTTCACATTGCATTTAACAGTGTTATAAATTAATTAGTATTTTATTGTGTGCTAGTTCATGGTACATGAAGTCTAAAGATGTGTTCGCTCTCGACAGGCCTGGTTTGAGAAAAAAAAACATCCACTTCTACAACTATGCTGCTGTTTTGACTCCTTTACATATTTTATAAGCTTTTCTCATAATGAGATTTATAATTATAATTTATAATGAGTTCACAGCTGATTACAATACAATCACATGTACCGTATGCTCCAAAAAACAAGCACATTGAGCCCAGCACAGTTTTGGACGTAAGATCTGTCATAAAATATACAACATCTTTAAATTCTATCCTAAAATACAGTGTGAATGAAGTGAACCAGGACTAAATGTGTCATTTTCAGCACTGTTTTGGATGTTATGCAAGTTCTGTCATAAATTATGTGAAGTTTCACAAACTAATTTCGAGAGGAGCATGTGATATGATCGACTCCAGCTGATAGTTAGCTGTCATCATTGGTTAGCCTATCAGATCATTCTAAAACTACTCTAAATACCCTTCCTAAACTCCATTCAATATGTTTGTTTTTGGAAAACCCTCCCCCCTCCCCCTATCCTTTCCTCCTCCTCTTTCATGATCGGGCAACACGGTGGCTCAGTGGCTAGCACTAATGCCTCGCAGCAAGAAGACCACAGGTTCAAATTCTAATCGAGCCAGTCGGCACGCCCTGCTCGGAGTTTGCATGTTCTCCCCGTGTTTGCGTGGGTTTCCTCCCACAGTCTAAAAAAACATGTATTGTAATACAGTCATAAGCACTTAACGCCTACATACATAATCAATCAAATATTAGCCTGAGTATAAGGTGGGGGGGGGGGGGGGGGGGGGGGGGGGGGGGGGGGGTGCACTCGAGAAACACCTGATCTCGTATCCCTCCTAACGCTCATTGACCAGGCGGGAACCTTGGGCTCATCTATCTCCGAGCTCAGGGTTCTCTCCCGGGACAGTAGGCCAAACCTGCTATCAAAGTTGAGCATTATCTAAGTGTGAACTCTTGAAACAACATAAAAGCATCTTGTTTTGTTTTATATCTTTAGATTCTATGTTAAAATCACAGTGTGAGCAATTATTAAACCAAATGTGCCATTTCCTTTCCCACAAGAGTGAACATACAGTACTCTAAATGTCAAATCAGAAGATATTAGCATATTTACAATTAAATGTTTAAAATTGTTTTTGGTTTATTAATAGGCAAAGTGCCATGGCAGTATAAAAATTGGTCAATCCATAGCAGATTCTGTCATCTTCCACCAAGCATCACATCACTCCAAACTCATGTGCCCTTTATTTCTACTGGAGCACAAAAAACGAGTCATTATCAAAATGTCAAATCTTTTCTATACAATGAAAATGTGGGTTGATCACAAGCTGTCAAGATCCGCTGCAATTTTGCTTGCTTTATTTCAAAAGCGCCTATTAGGTTGAGATTTGAACCCGGGTCTCTTTGCATGCTAAACGAAAAACGCTATTAGATTTGCATTTACATATCCAGCTGGTAATTTGTCAAAAACAAAACCAAAACGCTATATTTAAAGTGTTTTTTCTCGCACCAAGTGAGTCAAGACGTCCACTGGTGCCTATTTAAAAAAAAAGAGAGAATGAGAAAAGTGCATGACACCACTATTTTCAATTTTTTTTTGTCTTTGGTCCACACTTCTCTCTGATCCCTCAATCATAAATCTGCCAGCTGGCTCGGCCTCCATTCTCCTCTCCCCGTATCCTTTTTTCTCTTCACACGCGCATCTCTCCGCTCCTTCCCATAAATTATCTTCCTCCGAGGCGGAGTGAGAGAGAAGGACAGAGAGAAGTGTCTGAGGAGATCGAGACCGTCGAAAATAAAGAGAGAGGGAGAGGCCGAGACACAGATGAGAAAGATGAAGAGAAATGAAAGTAGCCTGGGGTTTCATAAGGTTACAGACAGAGGGAGAAAGATTCATTTCCAGGCGTGCTGAGAAATTACAAACAGAAAGGAGACAGATGGAGAAGTAAAGCCAGAAATGTGACGACTCACGGCAGAGGGAGAGCAGAACGAGGGATCGCAGCAGGAGGGATGAAGAGGAGGAGAGGAGGAGAGATCGCTGGCCTGGTCTCATTGTGTATTGAGGCTCGCTGGCTGATCAATGAGGCCTCTGTAGTTGATGACTGCACAATTCAGCACACGCTACACAGCCGACAGCTGAAACCGCAGCAAAATTACTACACTAAACACCAGCGCTCTTTAAGTGCCAGGTTAACTAAATCACTTTAGCGACTGCGTTTGAATCCTAATATCGCATGTGATAGCAAACCGACCAAAGGCGGCTAATTAAAACCGTCCCATCTTAACGTTCGGGAGTGAAAAGAAACTCATTTCGCGTGGCAATTTCCACACTTAACTTTACTGTCACACCACTCAAATGAGAATGCTACCAACACTAATGGAGAAGTCGCGTTTAGATAATATCATACTTGTTATGCAGGAGGCTGTTGCGTTTGTATCTGAAACGGTAGCCGGCTAACCACATCACAGATTTTTGAATCCCAATCGCTTATGAAAGTCCTGCTTTTCCTCCCTAACACCTTGTCTGTTTCTGCGAGTTTGTTTTTGTCTTTGGTGATGAGGTAGAGCCTGCTGAGATTCACCTCATCACTACACACTCCTCAGTGCCAGAATGACACCGTGATACCGCAAACACAGTCTGGCTCGCTGGAACAATCATAAATCAATGCGCTATCTACTCTGCCAACTGTTTTCTGCAGATTCGAAAGGAGTATTTAAACTGCAAGACGTTAAATAAGCACATTTGTGCGACTTCAGAAAAGAAGCAGATTGACTGGTAGACGCTTAACGTTGTTTACGTTCTATAAACATTTCTATAACCAATCCAACTTGATATTAAAGCTGAGATTGCCTGAAGCAAAACATCAAGATTATTTTAGGCGTTCATTTTTAAAATCTCAAGTTCAATTCATTGCAATTCCTTTGTAACTGATTGAAAAATGTGCTAGCACTTTGAGTGAATGTGTTTCTACAGCGTATGTGTGAAATATTGAAAGGTTCGACTCTAAAACACTAAAAATCACCGACGGTAGAAGCAGCAGAAGCCCAGGATGATCTCTAACAAAGAGTAATGTATTATCAAACCGCATGTGCCTTTGTGCAGGTGTCTTAAAGCCCTGGATAGCCGATCATACTAGTGTTCTAAGCACACCGTGATACTGAGAACAGCCGGGATCCTCGCTAACACACACTGTGATTGGCAGGACTGATATTCAATGTGTAGCAGAACAACTCCAGGTCTGTGCCTCAGGTGACCTCCTGATTCCATTCGATTTTCCCCAAAGTCGTCGAGCAACTTCCCAACTTCCTCCAAGGTTGGGTCAAAGTTAATCCACCTCTCCCCTTCTTTTATCCTTTACACTCTTTATATTAGTCCGATGATGGTCCTCTTATTCCTTCAACCTTTGTTTCTTGATGTCTGCTAGCAATCCGGAACTTAGATGTTTGCATAACCTCTCTTAAAACTGGTCAGACACACTTTGGGAGGAGAACTCTCTTATATATACTTGCGTGTGCGTGCGCTGGCAGATGCATATCCCACATATCGGTTATTTTGGTAAAGGGCAGGGGAGGGTATGAGTCCACAATAGCAGTCATTCAGAAAGCGAAACAGTCAGTTAGTCAGTGAGCTTCACTGTCTTTCATTCTCACTTCTACTGTTGGTTGTGTTTTGCTAAAGCTCTCCGGATCATCAGCTTCTTTCTGATCAGTCTTTATCTGTCTGGCACAGAGAGTGTGTTCACAAGGTCACGAGGAACTGTTGTAAATGAATGCATTTTATTTTACAACGTGCTGTACATTCTGTACTATACTACGCTACGTGCGCCTAAATGTGTGAGTCTGTGTGCATTCATGTATGAACAGTATTCAGTGTATGCGTAAGGGAATATGGGAGAGAACAGAAAACTGTGTGAATGTGGAAAAAGACTAGTCAATTAGCTGATTAATTCATACTGCTGTTCTGCATTCTAGATATGAACTGATCTTCAAGCTTAGTGCGCAAAATAAATATGTCTATCAATCTATCCACCCACACACCTATTCAACTATCAAATTAATTACTCACCAACCCATATACCATTCCATTTACCTACCTACTTACCCATCCAACTATATACACGTTCATCCATCAACCAGCTATCTACTAATCTTCCATCCAGCTACCTAGCTACTCTTTCATCTACCTATCCACTCTATCACTTACATACCCATCAATCCACATATATACCTACCCATTCATCCATTGATCCACCTATCTAGCAATTCATCTACACCTACTATCCATCTACCAAGTACCTATCCATACAGCCCCCACCAATCCATGCATTTATTGACCAATTTAACCATCTACCTATCATCCACCTTTCCATACACGTATCCCCCTACCCATACATCCATTCATTTACCCATTACTTTCCTATCAGTCTATCATAAACCTACACTGTAAAAAATCCAACTTGAAAAAAGTAAAAATTACTTTTTTTTTTGTTTTTGGTTTGGCAAAAATCTGTAAAAATGTCTGTACAGCTACATTTAACACATTTACTCAACCTAAATCAAAATTCTCTTCATTAAGTTAAAAAGGTTAGTTTTGTGAGTTCACACACAAAAAAGCTTCTGCCAACTTGTTACTTTAAATTGAGTTAATCTCAGACCTCCTCACTTGAAAAAAAGAAAGGTTCCAGTATTTCTAACCCTAACAACAACGACAAAAATAATAGTAACACCAATGATAACATTAATGTCATCATTTTTAACAACAACAAAATACTACCACAATATTGCTAATGTAATTTGAAATTATTATTGGGGGGTTGAGGTGCACAGTAATGTGAATTTTCATCTCACATTTACTTAGTTTGCTCTACAAAAAGAAACGCTTAGCACATGTGAACTGTTAATTTGTATTTAACCGTTTGTACATGTATGGAAGTTTTTTCCTAACAAAATAAAAATTCAAATTCAAATGCCTAAAAAGATCAAATAATAAATCAAACTTTCAAAGCAACAACCCAAATGATAAACCACATGCTCAAACGATCAAATAATAACTCAAAATGCATTCTCAAATGAGAACTCAAATGTATTTGATATTTGATTTTCATGAACAACTCAGTAAAATCCTGTAATAACTAAATGATAAATCAAATGCTCAAAATATAATTCAAATGGAGAAACCAGTTTCTGATTACAGACACACAGCTGGTAGCTCATGATGGACTGATTACTGGGACTATAAAGACAACCTCATTCACACACTCTTTGCTGAGTCTTGTTTTTCCCTGTGAAGCATTACAAAGCATTTTCCCTGTTTTTCCTGCCATGGTTTGAATCTTGTCTTTCTTAAGGTTATTGTTGTTTTTGCCTCCTGTCCAGTATCAAATTCTGTGTCTAATAATTTTTTTTTTTTTTTAACATTTATCTCTATTTCATTTTTTTTTTTTCCAATTGAACTAGGTTTGTTCGTTCTGATAATGTATTATTTCTCAGGACCAATTTCCAAAGAGGTTTTGTGAACAAGAAAAAAAATGAAAGAAAATTATTATTTTTTGTTTTGTTCACTCAACTTTAGGCATTCCAGTTCTGTAGACTAAAAAAAATGTTCAGTTGGCACAACATAAAAAAGTTTTGTTATAGAGTAGTTCATCTCTATAGAAATCAAAAATTCTTGTGTTAACCCAACTAAATGTGTTTTGTATTACTGACAAAAAGTTTAGGTCAGTGCAGCTGATATTTTCAAAAGTTGAATGAACAAGAAAAAGCAAAAGGAAAAATAAATATGTTTTTTGTGTTGTACTGGCCTGAAATCTACCCATTTACCTGCCCACACTCGCCCATCAATGTACCCCAATCAATAAAGGTATACTAAAAATTTTAAAACATGTGGACGTCTTGAATTTGTTTGTGCAAATACTGTTTATCCAAACAAACTTTTCGTTGTTTATAGAAATGGTACTTTTTAGATGGTTGCTTACTTTTTTAGATGACTAATGACTATATCTCTATATGGCCATGTCCATTTGGAAAAAAAGGTCATTTTTGATGAGGCACAGATGTCATTTCATTTCAGCTCTTATTAAGCTGTATTAATACTGATGTGGCTGTATGAATGTATTGATTACAGTTGTGTGCAGCACAAAACTGTGTCCACAGTCCACCTTCCTGTTCCTCTTTCCTCATTTCCATCCCAATCTTTTTTTTCTTTGGCACCACAGCCGGCCAAATGTTGCCAATGCACTTAAGGGACATGAGTTCCAAGTAGGAAATGTTAAAAACTCATGAACGCTTCATCCACACTGCTTGTGATACCATAACATTAAGGTACTTAAAAGTTAATCCAGCACCAACAGTTCAGTCTAAGAAAGCCCAAGGCTGCAGGTGGGAAGGTGGGTGTCCGTGGGTGCAGGAATCCTGGTGCATCAGCAGAAAAGGTGCAGGGTATTTTTGATGCGCTGATCCTGTGTTCTGCTTATCACAGATTAAATTTGCGTTTTGTCCTTCAGGCTATGTAATAATGCGTGTGGGTGGGGGAGTGTTGAATTTAAGTCTCTTGGAGGAGAAGAAGGGCGTAGAGTAAGCACGAGAGAGAGAGCGAAACGAGTGTGCATAGGCCCTGAGTGTGTGTGGACGACTTTTTTGGCACTCTTTCTCTCTCTCTTTCCTTCTGAGTCTTGTTGTTTGTTAGTGCCAGGCTTTTATGCCAAGCCGGCAGCCATTACTCAATCAGACAGCTTCCTGTGAGCTCTTCTCATTAAAACCTCACACGAACTCTAAACCTATGAGCACAATTATCACCCTTTATACAAACACACGCGCAAAACCCGGAGGCACACGCACACAGTTGACTTGCAACGAAAACACAGACCAAATAGAAGCCTAAGTCCGCCAATGTCTCAGTTTGTGGGATGCTATTAAAGCGCTTGGAGTTGAACTAACCCCAGTCACCCCCCACACACGGGCTGTTTGCAGAACTGAACAGCTAAAATATTTCACTAAGGGCAACACTACTGCAACACTCTGTCTGAACTGAAAACTCTGAATCATTTCCATTATAATGAAGCTGTCAACACTGAAGAAATTTTGATGTGCCGCAGATCCACTGTTTTCTGTCTGTCTGTTTAAAACAAAAGTCATTCTCTTACAAAAATTACTTGTCAATGTTTTGATGATATTTTAACATTTTTGAAAATGTTGCATGGATTGATCGGGTATGTTGATGGATAAAAAGAAAAGCAGGTAGATAGGTAGATTTATAGGTAGGTAGATATGGAGATGGATGGATGGATGGATGGATGGATGGATGGATGGATGGATGGATGGATGGATGGATGGATGGATGGATGGATGGATGGATGGATGGATGGATGGATGGATGGATGGATGGATGGATGGATGGATGGATCGACAGTCAGATGGATTGATGAATGTATATAGACAGATTGGCATACTGGATTGGACATGCAGGTAGACGACAAGTAGGATGAAGGGACATGGACAAAACCATTATACACTACCTGACAAAAATCTTGGCGTCCATCCTAGTTGTAAGAGCAACAAATAATAACTTGACTTCTAGTTGACCATTTGGAAAAGTGTCAGAAAGTAGATTTTTCCAATGAATCGTCTGCTGAACTGCATCCCAATCATCACAAAAACTGCAGAAGACCTATTGGAACCCGCATGGAGCCAAGATTCTCACAGAAATCAGTCAAGTTTGGTGAAGGAAAAATCATGGTTTGGGGTTACATTCAGTATGAGGGCCGTGCGAGAGATCTGGAAAGTGAATGGCAACATCAACAGCCTGAGCTATCAAGACATTTGTGCTGCCCATTACATTACAAACCACAGGATTCTTTAGCAGGATAGCGCTCCTTCTCATACTTAAGCCTCCACATCAAAGTTCCTGAAAGCAAAGAAGGTCACAGTGCTCTAGGATTGGCCAGCCCAGTCACCAGAAATGAACATTATTGAGTATGTCAGGAATAAGATGGAGGAGGAGGCATTGAAGATGAATCCAAAGAATCTTGATACACTGAGTCCTGCAAGAACGCTTTAAGAGGCCTTTGTCTTTCATATAAGCCACTTCTGATACCAAATGATCAACTAGAAGTCAAGTTATTATTTGTTGTTCCTAAAACTTAGATAGGCGACAAGACTTTTATCAGGTAGTGTATATACATATTGCTTAGTCAGCTCTTTCACCGCCTTCAGAAATCACCATATTGTACTAATTTGGTACTCAACACAATGCCCTATTGTTATCAATATTAAATAAAAACTTTTATAAAAAAAAGTTTAAAAGGGCATTTATTCAGTTTTCATATAACGACAGAATTATAAATTCACTTAAAGTCACTTTTAAATATAACGTAAACTTGCTGAACAAAAGCGCCAATACATTTGAAAACAAACTGCACTGACCCCAAAATTTGGAATGGTAGTGTAAATAATTAAAACTGCAAAATGCAGCAAATTGACTTCTGAATAGAGACAAGAATCAATGAGTTTCTGCTGAGACCAATTCATTTACATAAACCACCCGAATGAACTGATTCCCTGAAATGAATCAATTTGATTATCGCCTCAGCTCACTAGACTGTAAAGCTGCATGGGCGATATAGCGTGACAAATATGATATAGCTGTTTTGTCACGCTACACCACTACTTATTCCCCAGTAGCTTGTTACTGGAAAAGCAACACCATTAATATGATAAATTGCTTGTGATGTTCCTCATTTGTAAGTCTGTATAGATAAAGCTTCTGCTAAATGACTAAATGCACTGTAAATATTAGCTGCTCTGCCTCGCAATGTCAACATGGGGTCTCCTGGCTGAATTTTGATTTCAGTCGTAACTGTTGCGTGATTGCCTTTACATTGCTGCTTCTTTTAGTTAATAACTCCCTAAAACTAAGCACACACACTTGCAGAGATGCAAACACAATGTGTAATGGAAGCTAGCTTGTAAGAACTGTGTAAGTAAACCACACTACCATGGCCTCAAAAGCTATGCTAACAAATCATGCTAAATGCTGTCGTTTTAGCAGCTTTGCTGCACACTTGCCTTCCATAACAGAAATAGCCATTTGAATATTACAAATAAGAGGGATTACTTTGGTCTAACAAGCCAGATGGGAGTACGGTTTTTGGGGGGTGATTTTAAGACAAAACACAAGACAAAGATTGTGTTTGCCTTTGCACTACACTAGGGTTAAGTTAGCATTGTAGCTATTAATACCCCAATTCCGGTAGGTACACAGCCACCTGCAGAGATACAAACACACTGGAATAGTTGGTCAACAAGAAGCATGTTCTCGCAGGTTCTGAGAGCACCGTTGTGTGCTGTTTCTCACCGGGATCAGAGCCTACTGAGCAGTGCTATGTGTTGTTTATCAAAAGGAACAGGAGAGCAGGAACGTGATCACCACACTGTTTTCATCCCTACTCGTCTCGTCCCCATTCTGCCAGTTATCTATCAGCCCACAAAGGAACTATTTCTTTCCATATGATAACATAATCTTCCTTTTCAGTTTCTCTCTGAATAGTGCCCTTTAGTGGCTCTTTATCAACAGTGTCTCTCGCTCTGTCTATCTGACTCTCTCTCGCTCTCTCTCTCTCTCTCTCTTTGCCTTCTTAGACTGTCACTCTGTCTCTTTCTTTCTAAATAACTCTCCGTTTTTTTTCCTTCTGTGCCAGTGACCTTACAGCAGGGCTCTGAACCTTGCTCTTTCTTCCTCCCTCTCCATCATTCTCTCATTCTCTCCCTCGCTCCTCTCTGGAGGAAAATCACACACTCATCAGTTTTCCCCGCTTGGCTCTTGACGAGCAAAGTCGCAAGGAGAATATTAATGGACTTCAGCAACCAATTAACACCTAACTCACATAACAACCTTTTATACAAGCCAGCATGCTGGGAAATGAAGGAGAGAGGGCAACCGAAAGAGAGAGAGAGAGAGAGTGTGCGAGACGAAGAAGAAGCCGTTTAATTTGACATTTATGCGGTGAGGATGGAGATGACGGAGGTGTCTGGGACAGAACAGCGAGAGACGGAGCACATGATCATGTTAAAACGAGTGGGATGAGGAATCATGGGATGTAACTGTAATCACAATTAATCAAGAGTTGCGCTTCTAGTGCTATCCAGACTGTTGAGAGTATTAGAGTGATTAAAATGAGTTCATTATTCAACTTGCATAATTAAATTCCAATTCCAATTAAATTACCAAGAAAAATAATTGAAAGGGATCTTATTGCTATTGTGAATGTGCACTATGAATTTAAAATGAGTGATCCGTTTGGCAAAAGGGTCATATGTTTTGGACGGGCATCATTATAAAATATGTTTTATGGAAGTTTTAAATATATGCACAATTAAATAAGCAAATCAATCAATCAAAAGCTTCAGTATAAAGTTTTATTATATGATGATGTACTAAAGCCACAGCCATATCAACAACCCAGGCTCATTCTGATTACGTACCTCTATATACATTTCTGGAGAGAGCAAAATACGTCCCACGAGCTTTGCTTTTTTGCAGTTTTTGTTTTCGCAAATCCGCCAGAGTACGCTTTTTGAGATCTCAAATATCTCTCTCAAGTGCCATTCGCGCCTGCTCTTCTCACGTAAATCCACCAGAGGCCGCTGTTGACTTGACACTGACTGATTGACCAACCGACCTATTCCCCCACCCTCCCCCTTCCCTAAACCCAACCAAGTAGTTTGAAAAGCACCAAATGACCCACCCTTTCCCTAAACCCAATCGCAGTGTTTTGAAAAGCAATCCAGAAAAAGAAAAGCTCTCGCCTGATTTTTACCACATTTTCAGATTTTACCACGTTCTCACACTGTTATTTACTTGTTTATTTTTGGCTTTTGTTTTTGTCTTACCCCTTTTCTGGAACCGTTCTTCACCAGACTCGAAGCCCGTCATTGCTGTCAACTTCGTTCTGTATCTCAAGTCCGCCGACGTACGTGTCGAGCTAACTGGATAAACTGGTAAAAGTGGGAAAGCCATCCACATGCAGGTAAGCGGTCAGCTGGTTAGCGAGAAAAGGAACGGCATCATACCGCCTCGTAATGTTCGTTTTAAAGACTAAATGCAGCCATATGTAGCCCTGGCTACATAATTTGCGATCTCCAGAAACGTATATAAGGCTACGTTTTCAGAATAAGCCTATGTTGCAGCACCCATCCAGCTGTTGGAAGGGGTGTAAGTGAGGCCAGCAGGGGGTGCTTAACCTGCGGTCGATGTGAGTCCACCGGTTGCCCCAGCAATGTGAAGGGGAGACCATACTGTCAGTGGGCGCAGTTATTCGGATGAGACATTAAACTGATGTCCCGACTCTCTGTGGGCGTTAAAAATCCCATGGCACTTTTTGTAAAGAGTAGGGGTGTAACCCCGATGTCCTGGCCAAATTCCCTACATCGGCCCTTACAGATCATGTTCAAGTCTCTTCACTCCACTAATAGCTGATGTGTTGTGAGCGCACTGCCGCCGTTGTCCTGTGGCTGCCGTTACATCATCCAAGTGGATGCTGCACACTGATGGTGGTGTGGAGAGACAAACCGCCCTCATGATTGATCCCTCAATAAATGTATATGTATGTCTATGTATATACACTGTATTACATTACATTGAATGAATGATTTCATGTAAACATCTGGAATATCATTGAGTCTATAAGGTGTAGTTTTCTAATAATTGTACTTTGAAACCTGTTAAAAAAAACTTTGTGTTTTCTGGCTGTCAACAAAGATGTTGTAATGGCCATAAATGTTTCCTTTTTTGTTATGTAAACAGGTTTTGCATTCTAGACATCTTGGACACTTTGCAATATTTCCCATGGTCAAATATAATACATGCATACATCCATGTATAATATAATAAATATACAGTATGAGAATCTAAATATGGCAAAATGTTCTGCCTGAATTGTTTGCTAAATCAAATTTCTTCTTTTGGGTCCCTTATATAAGAGCGGGCCCAAAACAAATCAAAGCAAATCCAATTACTAAATCAAAATATAAATGGCCTTGGAATACCGAAAGAATAAAAACCAAACCATGATACAAGTTATAATGTCATTGGGCTTCAAAACAAGATTATGAAATGGCAGAATATGTCGTCACTGTCAGAGACACTGAATACAGATTCACTTAATGCATCTTCACTGTCAGAGATGTACGACACAGAATATCTCCCACGTTCTCAGAGATACACAAATACAGACAGTTCTGTGAAAACAAGGCCTCTGTAAGCAATTAAGGAGTTGTTAGAGGATGTGCGACAGTCATTGAGCTTTTCCAATAAACTGTTTGACTCACTTAGATTTGTTTACACCAGAGATAAGACTGGGACTGAGTATCAATAAAGATTTAATGATTCCGTTCAATTTTGATTCAATTTGGCTGGATAAGATTCAGACACTTTTCAACCACCACTTACAGTAACTGTATTGAACTATTTAGTAAAAGTACTTAAATTGGTCATAGTCTTATGTTCATCATTGGACTATTCTCATCATCTTGCCGGCAGCTAGCTCTCTGCAACTCTCACATGATCGCTTACTGAAGCTAAGCAGGGCTGCACCCGCTCAGTACCTAGATGGGAGACCACATGGGAAAGCTGTGTTAAAGTGGTGTTAGTGAGGCCAGCAGGGGGCGCCCAACCTGCGGCCTGTGTGGGTCCTAATGCCCCAGTATAGTGACGGGGACTCTATACTGCTCAGTGAGCGCCGTCTTTTGGATGAGATGTTAAACCGAGGTCCTGACTCTCTGTGGTCATTAAAAATTATTCGAGAAAGAGTAGGGGTTTAACCCCGGCATCCTGGCCAAATCTGCCCACTGGCCTCTGTCCATCATGGCCTCCTAACCATCCCCATATCATAATTGGCTTCATCACTCTGTTTCCTCTCCACCAATCAGCTGGTGTGTGGTGTGTGGTCTGGCGCAAAATGGCTGCCGTCGCATCATCCAGGTGGATGCTGCACTCTGGTGGTGGATGAGGAGATTCCACCCCTATGTGTAAAGCGCTTTGAGTGCCCAGAAAAGTGCTATAAAAATGTAAGGAATTATTATTATTATTATCATGTTTTTTTTTTTTTTTTTAGATAGATAGTATTAGGGCTGTGCGATTTGGGGAAAATACCTAATTGCGATTTTTTTTTTTTTTTGACAGATATTGTGATTTTGATTTGATTTGAGATTTAATTTTGTAGTCAAGCTTCAGCTCAATATTCTGTATTGTAGCTTCTTACGGCAAAAATGCAGTGAGTGTTAGTTAAAAAAGGAACTGAAAAGATATTAAACATTATATATACAATATTAAAGTTAAACATTTATTCAAATTTGTTTTTAAATATTCAGAAAGAAAACAATCATCATTTTTTTCAGCAAACAGTAAGCACAAATAAAATGACCTTTACTTTCTGTAAAACTATAAAGAAACTTATATTAGGGAGATAGTGTAGGTTATAAAAACAAAAAAATAACTATAAAAATATAGAACACTCATAAACTAACATGGCTGAAACAACTCTGAAATTGTACTTTGCTGTTGCTTGTTACTAGATTGAGTGTCACTGGCAGTACTTTTAGTTGTCTTTTTAGCAAAACACTCCTCATACTGTATAGCAACCTGTGGTGCTTTTTTAGGTGCTGGTTGTTGTATTTCCTTGTGTTGTGGCAAAAACTCTTACAAATTATCTGTTTTTGTTCGGTGTCTGTGACTTTAAAACCAAAATACATGTATGCCCATATTACTGATGTCCTTTTTTTCTTTGATATTAATTTGTCTATTAAAGCTTCTGAAGCGGCAAATGCCATCATCCCACTCGCAAGCCCTTTCCTGTTTGTTTGTTTTTTATTGTGGGTGTTCTGCATAGTTCGGTTGCGCAATTCTGATTGGGTACAACGAAAGTGTGCTCACTCAATTGGTTAGTAAGACTATCACACACAGATGGCAGTCAAGCATTTGCTCTGGGCGGGGAATATTAAATAATACATATATATATATTTCATATCACAGCCACTTGTGATTAGCAAATTGCAACATTTTAAATGGCGATTGCGATTCGATTGCGATTAATTACACAGCCCTAGATAGTATACTTGCTGTATAGATGGTAATACATTTCTAACTAAACAATTAGACTCAAACTGCACAAATGTACTGAAACTGGAGGGTAAAAGCGTCAACTTTTTTTAAGAACTGACATTGGAAATGATTGAATTAAAATCCATTTTTTTTACAAACCCCCATGAAAATCATCTATTATCTTGCAATTTTGACCAATGTACCGTTTCATAGGTATAATCATTTTTTGTTTGTCCAGAACCATGTGATATATTTTGAATTGTAAAGAATCACTTAATATGAGTCCTTTGTCTGTCCTTGGGTTACGCTGGATGCATGTTTGTTTTTATGTGCTGCCCACAAAGCCAACTTAACAATGTTTCTGCCTATAATTGTGGGCTTTGAATCACATTCAATACAGACTGCAAAGCTATTCACACTGCTAAAATATATAATAAAATACAAAAATTTGATTTACTTTTCTGTGCCAATTAAGAATCAGAAGGCGTGCAGCTGCTGATGAACAGTGCTGTAATGTTCTAACTTGATATATTGTCAAAATTTGCATTCACAAACAAAACAACAAGGCTATGCAGTTTACAGTAGTGCATTTTTTGCTATCTCCACAAATACACTGAAGGTAGGTGGTGGTAAACAATTAATCTAGCTTGATTTTAATAACTGACACAGGGAATGCTTGAATATAAAAAGAAAAAAAAATCAATGTTTTTACTCAGCCTCAGTGATAACCATCTATTATGTTGCAATTTCAACAGAAGCCTGCTTTCATTGCAGCTCTGGAACCTCACAACATCATTTGGCGTATTAAATTTAGGCATATTAGAGCTGGCACATTATTGGTGCAAAACGTACGCCAATAATTAGCTTTTTACAAAATCACATTCACATCACAAACACATTTGTGTCTGTCCAGTATTACACTGGTCGTGCTATGTTTTGATTCATTAGAAAGAACCAGCTTGTGGAGTCCTCTGCTTGTTATCTGACTATGTTGGATGCATGTTGTTTTGTACGTGCAGTCCAGAAAGACAGTTTGTAAATGTTTCTACCAATTATAATGGAGTACATGTAGTGAATCAAATTTATTGAATCAAGTTTTGTAAAACTTATATTCACATTGTTGGTAAAATAGGATTTCTCTTTGTGCCACCTAAAAATCAGGAAAAGAGCTGCTGCTAATGAAAAAATGGTGTCAGAATTTTCTTGATATATTATGAAAATATACATTATAAAAAGGATAAGGCTCAAAACTGGCAGTATCACTGCATGTAACCACTGTACTGCATGTAGTAAAAGAGATTGCTCTTTGCTTGATTTTAAAAACTGAATGCTTGAATACTCACAAACCAAAATGGGGTCTAATGGCCACATCAAATCAAATCAAATCAAATCAAATCAAATCAAATCAAATCAAATCAAATCAAATCAAATCAAATGTACATACTGTTTACATCTCTACCAGAAACAATAATACTTGTTGAGACATTTTCTGCGATACAACCCAGCAAGCAGAGGACGTCAACATGACATCAGATTGATTTTGTCTTGGGGACGTTGCATTTAGATTGAAAATGAAAACGTCAGGCCAACATCCATGCCCAACGTCCAACCTAAAACTAACCAAATATTAACGTCTAATGATGTTACAGCTTGACATTGTTTGGATGTTACCAATATGACGTCTGTCAGACGTTGGATTTTGGTTGCTATACCTGACGAATAAATGTCAGTATTTGACGTCAACATGACGTTGATCCAACGCAACCTAAAATCAAGGATGATTAATATCAGGTTAGATTTAGATCATGACGTCAGTTGCCTAAAATTCAATGTCTAGCCAGCATCTAAGGACAGTGTTATTGGACTTTGAAAAATCATTGAATTTTGGTCACCTGCCGTCATGACCTAAATCTAACCTAATATTAACCTCTTATGACATTGTGTGGCTGCTGGGAAGATGCTTAAAAGGTTAGTTCCCACAATAAAGAAAATTATATTTTTAATTACTCACCTTCATGTCGTTACAAACCCCTGAGATCTTCGTTCATCTTGAGAACAGAAATTAAGATAGTTTAGGTGAAATTCAAGGGTTCTTTAATCCTATATAGCCAACAAGGTTCCTGATCAATAGGGTATATGTCGAACGTCACGTGACCAAACCGGATCCCTGGGTAGAACACTTCCGCTCATCGCTATTTCATATGCGCCAGCGGTTTGTTATTGAAAGTAGTAAGTAGTAATTAGTGTTTTATACGTTATATAATAGGATATATGCGCAACTTTCGGGTTCCAATCAACCTGGGCAGAACACTTCCAGTTTTTTCCTCTCCGCTAATTTGAAGTTGTTTTATACAAGAAGCCTCCAGGAACTACCAAAGCTAAGCATCACAGATGTCCACCGAATACGCTCATTATCATCTAAATGTCCGGCCGCCAAATAGGCCAAAGGATTTAAATTGTATGCTTCTTCATACATAATGAAATATGAAGGTAATTAAGCTAGCGGAATGCAAATGCTGTACAATGTCACTAACTAGCTAACGCTATAAAGTTATCTGGTCTGCCGTATGGATCTACATATTCATATTAACACTTTGTGAATTTTGCACCAGTATCAAATAAAGACAGGTTGACTGGTGATGTCAGCATTGGGGCAGCCTGTCACAGGTCTATGAAGAAGTCTGAGACACCATAAATATTTATATTTATATATATATATATATATATATATTTATATATATATATATATATATATATAATATATATATATATATATATATATATATATATATATATATATATATATATATATATATATATATACACATAAATAAAAATACCTGTACCCTATTCAAAGTCCAGACAAATACAAAACACATCCCCAAAACCGCCTTTAAAATATTATCAAGCTACAAGAATACTTTTGTGTGCACATAAGACAAAAATATTTATATTTAACAGTGGAATTGGAAGTCTATTTTGAGGATTTTTTTCGCTATTTGGGTGTACTTTGAATGAGTTGGAACCTTGGTGGATGAGGGATCTCACCGATTTCATCTAAAATATATTAATTTGTATTTCAAAGACAATCGAAACAGCATGAGGGTGAGTAATTAATAAAACAATTGTAATTTTTGGGTGAACTAACCCTTGAAAAGAGTGTCACATTTTGTAACACACACAGTAGGAAGGTGACATTTCCCCTTTTTCATTCATTCATTCATTCATTTTCTTTTCGACTTAGTCCCTTTATTAATCCAGGGTCACCACAGTGGTATGAACCGCCAACTTATCCAGCATATGTTTTAAGCAGCGGATGTCCTTCCAGCCGCAACCCATCTCTGGGAAACATCCACACAAACTCATCCACACTCATACACTACAGACAATTTAGCCTACCCAATTCACCTGTACCACATGTCTCTGGACTGTGGGGGAAACCGGAGCACCCGGAGGAAACCCATGCGAACGCAGGGAGAACATGCAAACTCCACACAGAAATGGCAACTGACCCAGCCGAGGCTCGAAGCAGCGACCTTCTTGCTGTGAGGCGACAGCACTACCTACTGCGCCACTGCATCGCCATTTCCCCTTTTTCCTCTTTCCAAAACCTATATTGCTGTTTTTAGCCGTCAGAATTTGCATGTCTATGTTTATCTCATATATTATAAAGTGCTGTACTTCAGTTTGATAGCAGACACTATTGTATAACAGCCTATTTCACCAAGGTCTCCTGACTTAAAAATTTCTGGCCCCAGCACAGCCTTGTATTATGTTGTAATTTCCACTAAAGCCTGCTTGCTTAGCAAGTCTGGAAGCTTGCAACATCATTTGGCGTATTAGATTTAGCCATATTGGATTTGGCGCATTTTGGTGCAAAGTGCATGCCAATAATTAGCTTTTTACAAAATCACTCTCACTCTCACACACACATTGTCTGTCTGTCCAGGATTACAATCCCAGTGTCCAGCACAACTAAATCCATTAAACAACAGAGCCGAATAATCCATTCAGCCGCTAAAATCTCAAAACGCAAGCGGTGCTCTGTTATTCATCTCAAGCCAGCGATATCCGCCACATTATTTATGACCATATATTCATATAATCATTTCTGTTTCTTTGCCTAATATTGGGTTACATTGGCATCGCTTCATTGATTTGCCAACAGTGTGAGCAGTCACGGCCACAGACTGAGAACTGAATTAAACTCCATCATTGGCAACCCTCTCAGGGGAGGCTTTCAATGAAAGAGAAACATTTCCGAAAACAAATTACCTGAACAAAGGTGGGGCGAGACCCAAGCACGAAATGAAAAGAGTGATGCTGTGACAGTGGGACAGATGAAAAAAAAATGGCTTGAACAACAAGTGTGGAGCTAAAGGACACGTCTTTAACAGTCCAACAGGCCGACTGTCGACTGAGAAGAACAAGTGAGGAAATGAGAGCTGAGGGAAAATGAAATAATTAGAAGGCCTACCTGCGGCGTTCATTGAAATATGCAAATCCATTTAATTTTGCTTTGATTTGCTCTGCTGCTCCCATTTCTAACTTACCATCTCTCTCTCTCCTGTCTGCCTCTTTATGTCTCCCGCTCTTCTCTCATTCACGCCAGTCATATTAAACTTATATTAACACACTGTAGGTATGTCAGTTCAATTACCATGGTTCTGTACTGCCCATGGGTACAGACAGTGTGTGTGTGTGTGTGAGAGAGAGAGAAACAGAACGTGAGTGATAAGGTGTTTATGAAAATTGTTATGCCTGAATCATTGTTTTAAAAAGCTCAAACGTGATAGTTATAATCAGTCTCCCAGTGTGCATTCAGGTGAAACATATTTGGTAATGAAAATAGATGGGATTGTGTGTGTTTGTGTGAACTGGATGGGTGTGAGTGAGGCGTGGAGAGAGAAAGACAGATGTCTGTGTAGATTACAGATCAAGAGAGCAACCACAGAAACAGAAAAACAGCTCAACCTTAAAGGTGCAGCAAATCATTTTACTACCATCAAACCCAAATCGTTAAAAAAAAGTCCTAATAAACAGCAAGTTGCCAAAAAAAAGTTTACTTTTGCTGCTCATTTTTCATTGGAGAAAGAAATAGTCTGAACCCCAATAGCCATTGGGTAATCTGTGCCACCATGCTGAGATTAGGCATGATACGATAACCGGTTTCAAGGTTTACCACGGTTTGGAAAAGTTAAGGTATTAAAACCGCAAAACAATTATGATATTCTGTTCCTAACGTATATGTAAATGTTTTTTTAAGTGTTTTTTATGTATTGTAATGAAATCTGTGTTTTTGAAACCAATAAAAAGAGCAAAAGTCAATGATTTATGAAATTATTGAACATGAAATATATTGTGTTCAATGTGGAAAAAAAGTAGTTTTTTTTTACTAAAACGCCTTAGATAGGAAACAATGCAATGGTGATGAACTCTCCTTGAGTATTTTAGTGAGTATGTGTGGTAGCTATCTCACGCATTTCTCTCAGTGCTGGAAGAGTCGAAGCCGGAATGCCTATTATCTGACAGCATCAGATTTTTGGATCTTCTCTAACTCCTCAGAGAGACCTTTAGGTAGTATGCCCCAAACTAGACTAGCATACTCAAGAACTGCCGAAATAAAAGTCAAGTACA
>LR812534.1:32879163-33034163 GCA_903798195.1 Danio kyathit
GTCAGGCATCCTGCTGATTTGATTCAATAGAGCAGACGGCTCACCGGTCAGGTATACATCCGCGGTAATATATCAAGGTGAAAGCCATCATAGCTTGCGTAGAATAGACCCAGCTCCCAACCCAACTTTGAGAATAGATTAACGGCGATATTTTTTTTATCGCGCGATAAGAGTCTCGCGTTAACGCAGCACGTTAACGCCGTTAACGGCCCAGCACTAATATATATATATATATATATATATATATATATATATATATATATATATATATATATATATATATATATATATATATATATATATACATACATATATATATATATATATATATACACATACATACATATATATATATATATATATATATATATATATATATATATATATATATATATATATATATATATATATATATATATATATATATATATATATGAAGAGTTGCAAAGCCCTATAAATGCCATCTCAACAATGTTTCTCAACCTCCTTTGTTAATGTTGAGATATTTCACTTTACAGACCAGGAAAAGAACTTATTATTTACCATAAAAAAGATATTACTGAACCTACACACAGGAGCCTGATAAAAATGCTCATTTTAGAGGAAAATTTCATATGGCATTTAGATTTAGGTTTTTTCTAAACTCTTCATACAGTTGAAGTCAGAATTATTAGCCCCCCATTGATTTTTTTCTTTTTTAAATATTTCCCAAATGATGTTTAACAGAGCAAGGACATTTTCACAGTATGTTTTATAATATTCTTTCTTCTGGAGAAAGTCTTATTTGCTTTATTTCGGCTAGAATAAAAGCCGTTTTTAAATTTTAAAAAACATTTTAAGGTCAAAATTATTAGCCCCTTTAAGCTATATTTGTTTTCGATAGTCTACAGAACAGACCATCATTATACAATAACTTGCCTAATTACCCTAACCTGCCTAGTTAACCTAATTAACCTAGTTAAGCCTTTAAATGTCACTTTAAGCTGTATAGAAGTGTCTTGAAAAATATCTAGTGAAATATTATTTACTGTCATCATGGCAAAGATAAAATAAATCAGTTATTAGAAATGAGTTATTAAAACTATTATGTTCAGAAATGTGTTGAAAAAATCTGCTCTCCGTTAAATAGAAATTGTGGAAAAAAATTAACAGGGGGGCTAATAATTCAGGGGGGCTAATAATTCTGACTTCAACTGTAAGTTATATGCATATAATATATGTGCTTTTAAGTCAAGAATACAGCATTTGCAGCTGTTTTTATAAACTTCTTACTAATGTACAGCTAATGCTTAACAAATTAAGAACTAACTATTTGTTAATGCTTAATGAACAATTCGTGGTGTGCAGTTATTATTAAGTATTACCAATACTTCTGCTCCCAATAAGCTGTTTGGATGTTGAGATGTTCAGATTTAAAGCAAACATCATTCAAAGATCTCTCTCATACTAACAATGTGAAACAGACATTGCACTTGGACAGTAGTTGAAATATGGGTGACAGGATGACAATAACTTAAGAGATGAATCTCTCCAGAGCAATGATGCACACAAAGCACAAGGTGACATTCAACCATATATTTAAGGACAGAGACACATCTATGGCAACGTTACACATCACATTACTCAAAAGAACGCTTACAATGCAAATCACACCATAAACAGTCAAGCGATCTATAATAAAGCAGTAATGCATATGATTTGTTCATGGTGAGACGAGTGCTGGTATTACGACTGATCTGTATTAAAGTACAGTGCAATTACATTTATTGTACTATTAATTGATGAGCAAATATAAAGCAGTATCATAAAAGCTTAGGAAATAATATTTACAGCTCAGAGGTGCTGTCCTTAGAAATGTCTGGATTCGCAAATTAAACTGGTACTAGGACTGGGTGAATATTAGGATGATGTTTCGTCCATATTGTACTCTTTTGATATTTATTGCATTATATTCAGTAACTATTTTTCAGGAGATAAATGTTTTGCACATTTACATTTTATTAGTCCTATCACTATATATTTACCATCATAAACTGTGAATTAATAAATGGAATTAATAAAAAAAGTAACAATCGAATTCATGTTTTACATTTTAATGAATGGAAAATAACTTTTTATATACATTTTAATACTTTTTTGTCAGTTAAGATGCTGCACAACAGAACTGTAAGAGTTAAAATAATATTTTAAATATATACAGTTGAAGTCAGAATTATTAGCCCCCCTTTGAATTTTTTTTCTTTTTTAAATCTTTCCCAAATTATGTTTTTTTTTTTTTTTTTTTTATTATTTTTTAGGGGTTTTCACCTTTATTATGACAGGACAGTAGAGGTTTCAGACAGGAAAGTATTGGAAGCAGAGAGAGGGGAAGGATCGGCAAAGGACCTCAAGCCGGGAATCGAACTCGGGTCGCCGTGAGATCATTTGTGCTATATGTCAGCGCACAATACCACTAGGCTATTGGCGCCGACCCAAATGATGTTTAACAGAGCAAGGAAATTTTCACAGTATGTCTGATAATATTTTTTCCTCTGGAGAAAGTGTTGTTTTATTTTTTAAACTGACTTCAAGGTCAAAATTATTAGCCCCTTTAAGCTATCTTTTTTTCCGATAGTCTACAGAACAAACCATCATTATACAATAACTTTTCTAATTACCCTAACCTGCCTAGTTAACCTAATTAACCTAGTTAAGCCTTTAAATGTCACTTTAAGCTGTATAGAAGTGTCTTGAAAAATATCTAGTAAAATATTATTTTCTGTCATTATGGCAAAGATAAAATAAATCAGTTATTAGAAATGAGTTATTAAAACTATTATGTTCAGAAATGTGTTGAAAAAATCTTCTCTCCGTTAAACAGACAAATAAACAGGGGGGCTAATAATTCTGACTTCAACAGTATAATTGCTTCACCTATTACTCCTACTACTAATTACATATTTTATACAATTATTTAATTTCATAATCATCTCTTCACGTCTTGACAGGATTAGTGAAGATGTTTTAACTTTCATTACACTGTAATTTTGTATAATGAAACTGTGGATAAACAGCCATCAAACAACTCTCAAAACAACTGAAGATTGAGTTCATTTGGACATTTAAAAATGAAGTCGTCATTCCGTGTATTTTGTGTAGTAGACAAAACTCAATTTCGTCCAACTTATATTCGTCATTTTTCTGAAATATGACCCATAAGAGCATTTTCTAAAATAGTGCCCGTACCGTAAATAAGACATAATGCATCATGCACTTTAATCAATGCTAAAATGGTGTAGTTCAACATTGGGTTCAATCCCAGAGTACACATGCATAAGTAAAGTATGAGTCTTGAATGGACTCTAATTTATGTTCCAATGCATCTGCCAAATGTGTATTAAGTAGCAGTTTTGTGAATTTGAAATAGGACAAATAGTGGATAAAGTGCTATCTATAAATTCCACACACTTAGTTTAAACAAACCTGCATTTGATTGGTTACTATTATACTATTAAGTTTAGAAATGTGTTGAAAAAATCTTCTCTCCGTTAAACAGAAATTGGGGAAAAAATAAACAGGGGGGCTAATAATTCAGGGGGCTAATAATTCTGACTTCAACTGTACAGTATATCTGAAGCATTTCGCATTGCTTTGATATGTCAATGTACCTTGGTTTTACTGTGGTGTGGACTGTTTTTGTACTTAACATGTAATGTAACAGTCATTATTATGTTATTACAGGGTTAGGGTTAGTTTAGGGTTAGGTGGACATTATTGCATTACAGTCAAAATCAGAAAAGTTAAGGTTATTAGTTACTATAATGTTATTAGTTACAAATAACTTGAACTAATTAACCACTAAATACTTAATAAAGGTTTTGGCAGTTGCCATCCTAAAAATAAAATAAAAACTAAACAAACAAACAAACAAAATAAACAAACAATGTAAGTTTCCAATGTAAATATGATGTAAGAAAAATTCTATTTGGTACAGTTGTATATTCCTGTGGTTATTCTAATAGATTGCATGGTTCGGGATCTGTAGAGCTGTGCATCGATGGAATTGCTCCTCAGTGTTTGGACTCTCAATTCCTCTTTTCTTTATTTGTATAGCGCTTATACAATGTAGATTGTGTCAAAGCAGCTTCACATGGAAGGTTATAGTGAATTGAAACAGTGTCAGTTCAGTTTTCAGAGATTAAGTTCAGTTCAGTTTAGCTCAGTTCAGTGTAGGTTAATAATCACTACTGAGAGTCCAAACACTGAAGAGCAAATCCATCGATGCGCAGCTCTACAGATCCCGAACCATGCAAGCCAGTGGCGACAGCGGCGAGGAAAAAAACTTCACCAATTGGCGAAAGCGAAGATTTTAAAAAACCTTGAGGGAAACCTGGCTCAGTTGGGCACGACCATTTCCCCTATGGCCAATCACTACTCTCAGTAGTGATTATTAAACCACACTGAATTGAGCTAAACTGAACTGAACTTAAACACTGAAAACTGAACTGACACTGTTTCAATTTACTATAATTTTCTATGTGAAGCTGCTTTGACTCAATCTACATTGTAAAAGCGCTATAGAAATAAAGGTGAATTTAATTTAATTGAGTTATGAAACATAACTATAGGTCAAAATAAGCTGCTTGCATACAGTAGATATTTGGACATCTCATAAACTACTCCACTATTTAACTGTCAGTTGTTGCATTTAAGGTACAGTTTGTAAGACTGACACACAGTGGTTGAACTAGGTATTGCAGTTCAAGTTCAAAACACATTTTCACCCGTCCCCTCCTCTAATGACTCCAAACAAATTTAGGTTGTCAGATTGACAACACCAACAGGAGCAAGTCTTCTTTCATTCAAGCCTCAAAAAAGAAATCTTTTCCCTTTTCCCTTTTGGTTGTTCAAACCATTCATTCATTTTCATTTCGGCTAAGTCCCTTTATATGTTCCCAGGTTATGTTTTACGCAGCGGATGCCCTTCCAGCTGCAACCCAGCACTGAGAAACACTCATACATACTTGCATTTACAGACATACACTACGGCTAATTTAGCTTATTCAATTCACCTGTACTGCATGTCTTTCGACTGTGGGGGAAACCGGAGCACTCGGAGGAAACCCACGCGAACACGGGGAGAACATGCAAACTCCACACAAAAATGCCAACTGACCCAGCCTGGGCTCGAGCTAGAGACCTTCTTGCTGTGAGGCAAGATCGTGCTATCCACTGCACCTCTGTGACGCCCTTTTGTCCAAACAGTCACCTAAAATTTCTATTTTCTGAAATGGTTTCTATTTCTCGTAGCTGAATAACAGCATAAAAAACTAGAGAGAAAATAAACAAACAACAAACACAAATGAATCCCGAAAGTTAAAAACACTAAGCCAACATAAACAATCAAACATTAATCTCAAACAAATAAACCAAATTACCTTATTTTTCCCTCAAACCAGGAGCTAAAACTCATGAAAGAGGAATCCGTGAAGCAACCGTATACCTGTGCCCCTTTTACCGTGTTTCACCTAGCGTTCCATGCTTTGTTTTCATTCATCACTACACACAATATATATCCGGTAGACTCTGCAATTTGATGTCATAATTAAAGTCCCCAAACAACTTAATTCATTCAACAAATCAAACCATATACAAAATACAACAAAATAACAAAGAACATTCTAAATAATAAACAAAGTAACACATTGCTTCAAGTTTCCTTACACTTATATGACAACGATCACCTCAGGTACTGATTATGGGCTTTTTTCATTGTTAAATGCTACCGATGTGAGTTTGAATATCGTTTTACCTGATATTTATTGCCACACTGAAAGCAGCAGCAGATAGTTCACCTCAAGTATTTTTAAAAACTTGCTGCACTGTACACCTCACACGCACAATCTAAACTCTTCAGTTTCAATCTGTCCAAACTTTCATCATCCACTTTCCACTCTTCCTCTCCTCTTTCTTCATTCTCAACTTCCCTTCATCATTAAGATAAAGTGGACAGTTTGTGGGCAAGGTGACCTCAGCATACAGGTGCTCTTTGATAAATAATGCAAGTGTATTTTTTTTTTTTTTTTTTTTTTTAGAGAGCTGCATGTCAAACTCAAGCTGTTGCTATCAGACAGTCAGCAGCCAAGAACACACAACATCTTGGCTGATCAAAAGCATTATTATTTCCCACCCACACACACATACACACACATGCACGCACACATTACATCTCTCCTTCTGCGCTACTATCCCCGTGTCTCGGCTGTGTACATCTCTTTGCACCAAAGACTTCTATTTTTGTGTCTGCATTTGCGTGTGTTAATCACAAGCCTCATTAGTTTGTTTCCACATACAGAGCGCCAAACTATTACAACACACACTAACACGCACTTTAATTTGTTTGTCCCATTTGCCAAAGAAAAAAAAAAACTTTGCCAGTATATAAAGTGCCTACGTGCAAATTTACAGTTGCTTTCATTAAGTTTTTATTATTAGATTAGCACACGCATGCATTTATACACACACGTGTACGCAGATTGAAAAAAGCTGCTAGCTGTAGGTGTGGCATCAATCCTATTGTTTAATGTGTTAAATAGTGCCGTAATTATAGTTATTACACCTCTTCTACTAGCATGAGCCAGGCAGACAAATCTCTTCACTCTCTCTCTCTCTCTCTCTCTCTCTCTCTCTCTCTCTCTTTCTTCATTTGTCTGCTCATTTCTCTCTCTCACTTTCTCTCCTTTCTTCATGCACAGCTGGGCACTCGCTGCATCAATCACAGTCGATGTCATTCAGCATAAAGCACACAGTCGCCAAGCAACTGCCTATCAGCAGGCGCACACACCTCTGCGCTCGGGCCACACACCAGCACTCTCGGCCAATCAGGTGAGTCGATCCCCCGAGATCAGAAAATACAAGGGTTCTGGTCATAATCTACAACATGCTTTATTCCTTACTCTTTTCACCCCACCCCCCTCCACTTATTTCTTCAGAGCACACAGAGAGAAGAGGGAGATCTTGGGGTTGAATGCCATGCTTTTCACTCCGGTGGATATTTCTTGCGGGGAGGTTTGGTTTTGAAGGTCACTGTCTTCATAGGTCCATTAACGTTTCCACCAATATCAGTTCAAAGAAAAAGATTCGGGTCACTGAACACAGATTGAATGCACGTGTTTACTGTACATTGCACTGTAAAAAGGCAACCTTATTCTTTAGATTTAAAAAGTATATATTTTGTAAATAATACTAAGAATGCACTTATTAAAGCTATCAGCAATGATGTTATTAGTGAATATTATTTTGCGTTTGTTATTTGTTTGTTAATGTTTAACATAGTCCTGCCATCAAATTCAAAACATATACTCAGGAGATATGTAGCTTTTGACCTATTACTTTTCTGTGTTGCTCCAGGACGGATTGCACATATTTGTTTATGAAATAATAAACTGTTTAATGCAGTGCACTTTTTTTACATTACTTAAGCATCCATAACTTTTTTTCATTTTGAGCATTATAAACTCTAGATGATGGATAATAAAGCCCAGAGTGTCTTCTTTCTTCTAAACTGTGAATGTAGACCAAACTATTCAGCCACTGTAAATGTTTTAGTTTGGGAAGATCATTTTTGAGAAAGTGCCTCTGATGGTGAGGGAGAGAAGGACACCGATATAGTCTCAGCAAACTTTTTACAGAAATCTCATTTTGCATGCTATCTTCATCAAATTTGAAATATAAACTCATGAGACACTTGGCTTACAAGACATATTTTTTTCTAGGACATTACATTAATGTTTTTGTGTGTTTGTATATGGAAAAACAAATATTGAACACAATACAATTTATTTTTCTCATGACTTCATAATGTATAACTTTTTATATTTTATAACATGTAACTTCCCCTTCTACCACAGTAAAGCTCAATTCCAAGAAGTGTCTTCTTTCCAATGATACCCAGTTTGTGTTTGTAGCTTACTATTTAAAGTTAGGTAGGTGTAAATTCCCAAAACTGAGTGCTGGGTAACAGGTTTAAATCACTTTTTTTTTCCATTTTGATGCTAGCTTTGAACTGCAGCAGAAATTGACCATGTCTACATGCCTAAACGCATGGAGTTGCTACCATGTGATTGGCTGATTAGAAATTTGCATTAATGAGCAGTTGGACAAGTGCACCTAATAAAGTGGCCGGTGAGCGTGTATATATATATATATATATATATATATATATATATATATATATATATATATATATATATATATATACACACATACACACACACACCCACACACACACACACAGTATGTATCTTTTGTTTAGTATTTTCTGTATATTATATAGTTTTTATTTATATATACACAATATTTATAAACAGTGAGTACATACGCATACAGTATGTAAACATAAACTTTTATTTTGGATGCGATCAATTGATTGGCGGCACTGGTAACACCAAGCCAGCTTGGTTATTTTCATGGGGAGAAAATCTATACTGCATTTAGATTATATAATAAGTGTTTACAATTTATTTTTGCTAAAAACTATAAAACTGTATTTGATTTAACGGTGTAAAAATCTCTTCAAAAGAATGAATTGAATAAAATAAACTCCTCACAGATTTAAAGCCAACACAATCTAATGGAACATGCTTCAAAGTTAAAGTGCTTTTGGAAAGAGAACATGTTGGAGGATTTCTCCAAGTATCAAATACGTGTGTGTCATCTTGAGTGACCGATTTTACAGTGAGTAAAACAATCTGGTCCCACGGGTTGGGTTTTCCAAGAAGGTTCCAATGGGTTTCTTTTGTTTTGTTTTGCCCTTTTTTATTAATGTATGAGCAAATTATTGATTTCAAATTAGTCCAAATGAGGTACTGGACAAATTTCGGGGTCTGTCAATAGTGCTTTATTTGCAGCAAAGTCTGCTTCCTTATTCCATTTGATTCCACATCATCCAGGTTATTATATATTTTGTATTATATATTTTATTTACGCCGTTTAAGATTAAATAAACCCTTTATTTCCTAAATACTGTACATTATTGTTGCTCATCTCTGCCCTGCCTTTCTGTAAACATGCAGATTTTTCAAAAGATCATCGTTTTTAAAAGCATCCTGTGCTCTGGCCTGCTACTCACTGTATTGTGATTGGCCGATGTTCTGAGGCGTGTAACAGAAATGTTACGCCGCTTAACATATTTGGAATATCAGCTTCCAAAGCAAAGCTGACAGGTGATAATGTCGCAGTTCCTACCTTATCACTTCCAGGCTGAATCTGATTATCATGTGCAGAATACAAATGGATAATCAGTACACAGAGAGAAGATAGCGGATATTATCTAGTGGATATTTCCTATAGGTTCCGTTTTGAAGGTCACTGTCGGTATTAGCGCATTAACATTTGCAGGAAAATCAGCGCACGAAGAAGATTCAGGTCATTGAACACAAATTGAATGGATTTACACTGCACTGTAAGAAAGCAACTGGAGGCTTTCTGGTTAATGAGACCTTTTGAGTCACAAAATAATTGTCAAATATTACGAAAAATTAGGAGCAATAATGTTACTCAACACTATTTTGTCTGAAAAAAAGTTTAATCAAAGTTAACACTAAAATCCTTTCAATTTAATTAAGACTAAAAATGAATAATCGGTTCACAGAGAAAAGCGACAGAGCTTGAGGTTAATTCCACACTTCTTATTGTGGTGGATGTTTCTTGGAGTGGGTTTAGATTTGAAGGTCACTGTCTGTATAGACACATTCACATCTTGGTGACAATAAAGCTGCTGAACATCTCCACCAATATCAGTCTACAAAAAAGAGTGAACGTACATTGTATTCATACACTGTAAAAAAAAAAAAAAAAAGCAACTAAATGCTTTCCATTTGATGGGAGCTTTTGAGTCATAAATACTAAAGGAATACTTCACTCCAAAAATGGCATTTCTGTCAACATTTACTTAGCCTTGTGTACTTCCAAATGTATTAGGAAATTGTTCATCTTCAAAACAAACGAACAAATCTTTAACTAATTTAATTAGGAAATCTTCCTTTCTGCTGTTTATCCAAAATTGATGCTTTAAAAACATACAAAAAATAATAAAATCAAATGATTAAAGCAGTTAAATCCAAGAGTTTTAAAGAGACACAATCAGTTATAAGATAAACATGTTCATTTAGTTTGCTTTACTGATGAGCAGTAATCAGCAAAAACACTGCAAAAAGATTCATTTCATTTTCCTTCAGCTTATTCATTAGGGGTCACCACAGAGGAATGAAACGCCACCTTCTCCAGCATATGTTTAACACAGCGGATGCCCTTCCAGCTGGAACCCAGCACTGAGAAACCCATACACTCTGACACTCACACAAATACACTACGACCAATTTAGTTTATTCAATTCACCTAAACCGCAAGTCTTTGGACTATGGGGGAAACCCATGCGAACACGGGGAGAACATGCAAACTTCACACAGAAATGCCAACTGACCCAGCCGGGACTTGAACCAGTGACCTAGCGATCGTGCTACCCACTGCACCATCGTGACGCTTTATTAAAATATTAGAATAACAAATTTTATATTGAATATTGTTGCTTAAATGCTATGTTTTTGTGCCTTCTCAGCATGTACAGTTTAATTAATTCATTATGTGGTTATTCTATTTATTACATGTTTTTGTGAATCTTTATCTATTAACGCAACATCACAATTAAGAGTTATTTTAATTTCTGCCAGTATTGCCTTGAAATAAATAACTAATTAGCTATTAAGGCTCAGAACAAAGTTTTGACAGAAATGAAAATGGCTGAATGGAGCATACACTAACCTACATATTATTCAGTCACAAGATGATACCAAGCAATCAAAATCTGTAGCGTGACAGACAAGCGTATGGATGTGAACGTATTCACTGATGGTCTCGATGATTCGAAGCACCTGGATGATCCTTTGTTATTAGTTTTAGCGGTTGTTATCTGGAATTATCAAACCTTAGAATGTTGTGACTGACCAATCAGAATCAAGTATTCCAGACAGCGGTGTAATAACACTATTTAATGCACTGTGAGTTAACAACTAAAGTCCTCCTCACACTGTAAGATTTCAGCTATGATTTGGTCATCAGAGACAAATTTGGAAAATCTGAAAAGATTTCTGTAATGCTAGGCTAAAATTGGTTGTTGCGAACAGTTTTCGATGAAGTTCTGGCAGCGTCAGAAGATTTCAGACTCTTTAGCATTACTTTAGCTGCAAACCAAGAATCAATAGGAGTGCCAAACATGAGGATGCAATTATGTGACAATAGCCCCTTGTACACAGTGATACCACTAAATATCCGATAAAATTCCAGACTGACTTTACCGGTAGATAAAAAAAAATGTGTTCACACAGGCACGGACGTTCCGTAATTTTTCCGGAAAAGACCATTCACACGTCCATTCCAAAATACAGGTAAATTGTGACATCATTAACCAGAAATGACCTCTAAACAGCTGCTCTTGTATTTGTAAACATAAAAGGGGTCGAGCTTTTCACTTTAACGCTTTATTATCGCTTTAACGCTTTAGCATTTACAAGACTACATTACAAATTCTGTGGATGGATAAGTATTGTGAACAACTTATGGAGGAACACTTTCGTATGTCAAGAAGTACATAATATGTGTGTGCTGGCACTCATCGGCTCCTTCACGTGCACACGCGTCAAGCAATTGAAACAGAGCTTGAAGGTAAACAAACAGTGGTTTATCATCATATTTATCGATAATTTTTTACACAGTTGGCATTAAGAAGGAACAAAGAAACGTTATCTGACTAACATCTAGCAGCTAAATGTGTCTGGAAAATTATTCAAAGGCTTTTATTTTCATAAAAAGCACGGATGTGAATGCGTCTGAGTGTTCTGATTGGCTGGAGTAGACGTCAGCGCGTTCTAGATGCAATCTCTGCGTTCACACAGCGCAGCATTCCGACAAATTACCGGTAATGTTACAACTTCTTTTTCCGGAAAATTGCCAGAACAAATTTACCGGTATTGTCAAAAAGGGTCTGTTCACACATGCAATTTTCCGGAAAGGTCTGTATGTGTGAAAGGGGTTAATGTCAAACCAGTGCAGGAATATGTCAAAACTATTATTTCTGGCTTCATTGATGAGGTACGCTATGTGCAAAATTACTGTTATAGTTTGTTTATGTTAGCCGTGAGAAATCATACCAGATGTCATACCAGGATAGTGAAAGTGTCACGGATGGATGATGTCAAACTCCAGGTGAGTTTTCTAGTAAGTCTGTGTTTGACCTGTCTAAACTGTTGTTTAGTCTGATGTTATGAAACGGAGATCTTGCAGTGTAAAATGAAAGCTACTTTTGTACACAATCATTTAGAAATATTAAAAATCACACCGTTAAGCCGGGCTTTCAGAGACACGAGTTTGAGTCCCGACTCAAGGTCCTTTCTCTATCTGTCCCCTCACTCTTCTCCCTACACGTTCCTATCTCTACTCTACTGTCCTATAAAATAAAGGCTAACAATTACCTTAACTAAGATGAATAAATACTGTAATAAATGCATTGTTCATTGTTTGTTTATATTGGTAAATACATTAACTAATGGAATATTCCAATTCCAATAGAATATTCCACTAATGCGCCCATTCCAACTCTCTCATTTCACTCTTCTCCACCATCTCTGTCATTCTCTCTGTCATTAGTATGGCTGAAGTGTCAGGCGGAGGCGATGCTCAGCGGCCGAGTTCAGCAAGAGGACAGCGAAAGGAAAATAGAAAGACAGCAGCTGGAAGGAGGTGACAAGGTAGAAACACACACAAACGCACAGACTCAGCCGCACCAACTTTTCATCTCATGACCCGAACAGACACACACACATATATATATATATATATATATATATATATATATATATATATATATATATATATATATATATATATATATATATATATATATATTTCCTGAACAGCAGACAGGGAACAGAAAATTTGAATTACGCGTCAGGCTTCACATCAGCACCTTTACAGGACCTCATATATCTACGACAAAGAGCAGCAGGGGCAGAGAAATCACAGGCGGATGAGAAATACGCTCCCTCGTCTCTGTGCACAATCAATACTGCTTAACACACACTCGCAAGCTCAGACCGGGGCCCTCAGGAGCCCCGAACTGCTGCTGCTGTTATTGCTGAACCCAGAAACCGATTGTCAATGGAAAGTCATGTGGAGGAGCAGTAATGATAGCGCATTCAGAGATGGACGTCCATTAGGAATAGGGTTAGAGTGAGATTAAACTAGGAGGAAATGAGGCACTGTGCATGAATGCTGCTGGGGGAAAATACAAGAATGAATTTCCGTGGTGGTTGGTGTCAGTTTGGTTGTCTGGATGATGGATATCCCTGGTGTTCACCTGCAAAGCTGAAACGGTAGTGCTGATTGAGCAGTAAAGTCATTGGGATGAATTTGGATGATTTCTGTCTGAAGTTGTTGGAAGGCTTGATTAAATTATTTAGAAACGGATTTTAGAGTTTTGTAATGGCAGATGTCTTTAAATTTACATTTGAATAATATTTAAATTTAATATCAAACATAATTTAATTTATTGTAATTGTAATGTAAATGTAATTGTGCATGTAGTTATTATTTCTTCTGGGTGCTCCGGTTTCCCCACCAGTCTAAAGACATGCTCTATTGGTGAATTGGGTAAGCTAAAATGTCTGTAGAGTATGTTTGTGTATGGGTGATTCCCAGTGTTGGGTTGCGACTGGAAGGGCATGCGCTGCGTAAAGCATTTGCTGAATAAGTTGGCAGTTCATTCCGCTGTGGTGACCCCTGATTAATAAAGGGACTGAGCCGAAAAGGAAATGAATGAATGAATGAATCTGTAGTCAATTATATTGTATCATAGTTACTAGGGTTGGGCGATGTTGACCAATTTGGCATCGTACAATGTCTAATGTGAAACATCGTGATGGACGATGACATCATATTCATAGGCGGAGGTGAGTAAATTATTTATGAATAATTAATTAATTAATAACAAATTTATTATTTGTAGCCTACCGTTTTAACTACCTGGTCTTTGTTTTACCCATAACCAAATCATAAATAAAGATAAGTTACACACAAATTACCACCTGTCAATCACTTTTTCCGCGGGACTCTGGCATGAGTAGGCAGAGTGATCCGTGTCAGTCATTTGTTTGGTGCGCTGGATGGCGGAGGGGTGTCACGGATGAAAGTGAGCGGCGCGGGGGTTGCTCGTGGACAAAAGTGAGCGGCGCTGAGGTGTCGCGGACGAAAGTGAAGAGGGTTGGGGAGTCGCGGAACAAAGTGAAAATGAACAGCGGACAAGGGAGGAGGGCGGTTGAGGAGGGAGATCGGTAAAATGAGGTGCCGGATCCGGATCCGGCGTGTTCCGGCACAAATTAAGCCCTGGATAGAGACAAGATTAATTAAATATCACGTTTAACAACTATAGTGAGACGCAATCGACTATCATCCTTGATAAACTGGCCGACGTACACTATTCTCTGCAGCTCAGACGAGCGCATGACAGTGTGTGTGGCTGTGTGTGGGTGTGGTTACGTGATGTGCGTTTTCAGTGGACGAAGGGCTGTTCAGAAATGCTAGATGAATTAGTTGTATTAGTGTAAACGGGGCCTGAGTGTGTATTTTTCACAAGCGGGTTTGTGACGGGGGCGGGGCGATGGACCGAGATGCCGGCTCAGCATCGTGATGTCTATCGGCCATCGGCGATGGACGATGGCATCGTCTATCGGCCCAACCCTAATAGTTACATACTATATATGTATAGCATTTGCATACAAAATATTGTAAGTAAATGCTATACATATATAGTATGTAAATGCTATTTTAAATGTTATAATAACAACAACATCAACTTCATAATTGAAAGGAATTTTTTTTATTACTTTTGTGTCTTTATTTTTTATTCGAAAAAAAAATGTTTTGTCACGATTGCAGGTTTGTGCGCTATCCAGAGAGTCTGTTTGGTCACGTGGGTTTTGTTTTGTTTTTGTCGTCCACGTGTGTTTATGTTGATCACGTGTGTGTGGTACTCAGCTGTTTGATTAGCCAGACAGCTGAGACTCATTTCCGCGTCTATATCTGGGCAATTCCGCTAGGTTCCGTTGTCGGTTCGTTGCTATCTTTAATGTGTTTCTGTCTGTTCTCAGGACGGTGTGGAGTGACTGTTTTTCTGGACCCCGTTGTGCCTATCTGTTTCCCGTCCTCCCTTATCAGTTTATGTGTGACTGTCCTGTATCTTGTATAGTTTATTTGACACTGTCAATAAACTGTTTTACTTGCGATTGGATCCTAGCACTGATTATTATTCCACCGTCACATGTTTAGACTAACAACAGATTAATCAATCTTTTTCTTTTGTATGATACCATATATTAACCAAACATACTTCTTCTTTCTTACTGTGTTGCATACTTCTTGGAAGAAACTGCTGACAAGAGGGAAATATCAGAATAAGATAAAATATAGTGGAGGGGGGCCTTGCTCCAGACTTCTGTCTAACAAGAATGTCACAAGGAGCTGGATGCTTGTAGAAGTTGTGAAATATATTGAAGATGCGCTTAACTGTTCAGTTCTGGTATGCAGAGAAGGGTTGCAGAAAGAGGAAGTATGTTTGGGTGCAACAGCCAAACGACTGCAGAATGACTGATGTTACACCAAAACTCCACCTGTTAATATCAGTTGTGTATATATGCTGGAGTCAGGGAAATGTAAATTAGTTGCAAACCTTCTGAATGTAAATTTTGAGATGCATTGGGGTCATGTAACCCAGAGCTCTGTCCTCGAATGATTTATTTGTATCTAATAAATTACTAATATTTTTGGCATTGAAGACAATCCTCTGCTGACCTTTTTTTATTGAACACGCATGTAATTGGCAAGATATTCCAACACTATTATATGTCAAATATATATATATATATATATATATATATATATATATATATATATATATATATATATATATATATATATATATATATATATATATATATATATATATATATATATATATATATATATATATATATGTATATTAGGGGTGTAACGGTTCACAAACCATCACAAATTATGGTTCGATTCGATACGACGACGTTCGATATGTTTTCGATACAGCAAAAAAAGAAAAAAGCCAGAGCATTTCTCTGATTAAAATCTTTTTAATGTATTCAAACTAACATCATAAAAGCATGATCTCTCTTCTTTTTTTATTTATTTATTTTTTTTTTACTTTGAACAGTGATATAAAGTTATACTTCTAGGTTTTCTGCTTAGCAGCAAATAAAACAAATCCTTCTTTATACTCAAAACCAAAAAGCTGCTTATAAAAATAAATGTAATATTTTAGTAGTTAAACAAATAAAAAGAAAAGAACAATTTAGTTTTTATATGGACATCAGTTTCAATCTATTTTTAAGTAATTTTTTATTTTCTTCAGACAGCACATATCTGCTTGATTTGACTGTCACCTGCCATTTCAGTGGATCTGAAAGCAGGAATTATTATCTCACTGAAATGGGCTTATGAAGGAATAATGTAACGGGGCTCTATTACATTTAACATTTTCTTAAAACCCAAAATTTCCACTACTGATTAAGGTCTCATATCCACAGCTATAAATGTACCGATCGCCTCGGTGATTTGTTTTCGAATCTGTAGAAATTGCCTGTCTGAATGCTGCAGGGATAGTTGCATGTAGTGCGCGTGTCCAGAATCAAGAGCGTCTGTGCTCCGTGTCTGACACCTTCAAACGCCACCGCACATTCACTGTGTGCCAGGATTGCCTTCCGAGGCGCAAGTCATTTATTAGATGAAGAAAAGATTCACGCAGCTTCTCCTACTGCAGCAAATTCAGTTTTTACTGTTGATATTTGGCGCCAGTTAATCAGGAAGTGACGGTTTTGTTTGCTTTGACTCGTTGGATGGAAACGCAGCTTTAGTCGCGATAATCCAGTTTTGCGCATAAAGTTCATTCGCATTTTTGGATGAAACATAGCTAATGTAAATGAGTTGACATGTTCAAATATTACCGCTAAAATAGCTTACTGTCATAGCAGATGTCATTGTTTTTTTTATCCACCACTCTCTTGCTCCCAAACGCCAGACCTGCTGTTGGTTATAGGAGGATTACATTAATGTTACTAGCCATTTTGCGAGCTAGTGCAGCGTGTCCATGACTGGAGTGGTGTTTGGAGGTGGGCGGGGAAGGCAGCATGCGGCCTGTCATGTCCAGGGTCATGTCATTTGGGATGCCTTGTTGAGCGTTGTTGCACTGAAAACATTATATTCTGTACACTTATTCTCTTTTATCTTTTTAGAAATTTGTCTGAATCGTTCGGTTTGCAATGCGTACCGAACCGAAAGTCTCGTACCGAACGGTTCAATACGAATACGAGTATCAATATACCCTTAATATACCCTTAATATACCCTTAATATATATATATATATATATATATATATATATATATATATATATATATATATATATATATATATATATATATATTTATTTTTTTATTTAATAAACAAATTTATGCATGATGTTAATGTAATTTCACTTCATTATCGACACGTTGTTACATTATATTAATTTTACATTAAAAACTTTTAAAATCAAAATGCATTTTTGTTACAAAATTCAGTTTTTTGATAAAAAGAAAATGTTCTTGATCCACTGGTAAGACTGGTCTGTAAATTGTTTTGGAAAATAAAATTACAGGCATAAAGACCAATTTTGACAGTCCTACAAGGGTCTGAGAAAAGCGCCTGGCAGAGATATCAGTCTATCACTATCCAGCACACCAGCACCCGGGGTTCAGAACACACACCACAACAGATGCTTGTGACTCGATGCGCTGGTCTTTTCATCAGCAAGGCTGAGTGGAGGCCTTGAGCTTTACTACTCAGCTCTTTGAAGAGTTGCTGAACTGTGTATTTATCATTTATCATGCCATCACGAGTGCTCACAGCTGGGCAAGAAAGACAGAACACAAAAAAACAGAGAAAAGACAGCTTCAATTTAACCGTCACGACTGGTTTCAGATGGATGAAGCTGGTGGGATAATACAAGTAAGGATGAGCGATATGGACTGAAAACTATATCGCAATATTTTCTAGTATTTATTGTGATAATGCACATCCACTGAGAGAAGAAAAAGTCTTGCATCTTTAGAGAGAATCATTATCTTGCATATTTATAGGGTGTTTTGATTGAACGTGTAATTTAATCTCGGTTTCATTCATTCTGGATGCTAGAGGGCGCCACCAGCATCAACGCCACATATACTGTACATAACTGAAGAAAAGAATGATGAAACCGACATGAAGATTGTATCCTACATAGTCCATTAATGCTACATTAATTCATTTAACATAGTCCACTTAAAGAAGTGAATGAAAACGAGCGAGTGATGCCATTCTATTTATGTTTTGCTGGTGGATAAATACGGATTAGGTTTTCAAGCTTTTCAACTAGTTATTTAACACTTAGTGAGTTGTCTATTAGTAATGAAATATTATTTTGATTTATGTAATGTATACAAATGTTAATTTAACAATAAAATAATGATTTATGATAATAATAATGATAATAATGAAGCCATTTTGTGTTCAAAAATGGAAATTTATTCGGCACGCAAACTCTCATGGTGCGTTATGGATATTCTCTAGCTGTTGAGTGCACATCGGTTGTACATTTGCTATTGTGGTGCATTGTGGGATTGATTGAGTCCACATCAGAACGTTGACTGTAGTTTCAGGCATTATTTAAGGGTATGGGTATTTCAGAGAGAGCCCCAAACAACAGATACTATTTTGGCAATATATAGAATATCTGATCTGTGTTCTTCGAGCCATCCTAGAAATGTTATGAAAATAAAGCATCTATAATGCAATGCTAATCGACATAGCCTTTGCTATTGCAAAGTAGTAACCTACAATAAAATAATGTGATTTCTTTCTCGTTCTGTGATATGAAACAACTTCTGGTCACAAATGTGATAGTAAGAAGTAAATGTGGAGTAAAAATATGTAAATAAATCTAAATTTTAGTAAACAGGCTCATACACATGCAGAACTGTATCGCACATATGTACTACTGTACTACATTTTGAGGTCTTTGCATACTGTCTGTATGAATTTTTTTGTATGTGTTTTTCACATTCGTATCCTAAAACATTCAGTCTGATGCATATTAAATAATCCATTGCGAATATCAAAACAATTCAGAGTCAATTCAAGCAGTGACACGTCTTCAAAACTTGCTTCTTTACACTCGCCTAACAGCGGCATTGGAGGATGTGAGTGCCATGCACTGAAACTAGCACACAGTAGACTACAGCAGTGGTTCTCCTTCAAAATTCTGTCTTTATTGACCTTATTCTTCATGTACAAGCAGATGTACATGCAAACACTTGTTTGTGGAGCAAGTAGTTTGACTGTTTTCGTTTTCTGCCGTTTATTATCCCTAATAATTTCTCCCATAGGCAACTGAATCTGAAGTTCGAAAACAATCTAAAAAAAAAACAAGCACACTTACGCATTTTAGAAAAAGATCAATACTACACACTTGTTTGTCAAAAAGTGCACTGTCCTGCGAGTAATAGTATTTTAGATTTCGCTTTCCATTGTACACTGGCTGGGCATTGTCAACACCTTTCAAAAAAAAAATTATGAAAACCTGAAAAAAAATCAAACTCGATCCAAATTTTTAAAGATGAACAAAAATTTTGTAGGAAGTGTGTAAATATGATTAACACAATGTGGTCGGATTTATTTTTTTTCACATTGAAACACATTTTTAGGCCCAATCCCAATTTTACCCCTTAGCCCTTCCCCTTACCCCTACCCTTCGTTTTGCACGTTCATGTGAAAGAGTGCAGGTGTCCCAATTATTTTTAGCTTGAAGGCATAGGGAAGGGCTAGATACCCCTTGATACTGAGGGCGCACTCACACTATGCTATCCGAACCGTGCCTAGGCCCATTTTCCAGTTCATTTGAGAAGTGCGAGTGCTCTGAATCGGGCTCAGGCACAGTTCAGTTGGTCGGCCCTGGCCAGGTTGGAAGAGGTGTGCTTGAGCGCGGTTACCTTGGGCTCAGTACGCTTGTAGTGTGAGTGCAAAGCGTGCCTGAGCCCAAAACTGAAGGTGAGACGTGACTTTTAAGGGACTGTTTCATATGAATTTATTAATCATTCTTACCGTTTAATGAACGCAAACTGACGTAGATTACTAAAGACGCAAATCCCTCACTGATCCCTCGCTGATCTGTCATTGCATATCAAACGACTTAAACGATATAACGATATAAAGAAATCTCCACTGTGCTGACCGAGAACGCTTCTTAAACTGAACAGCGCATCATCAATGACGTAAGCCTGCCCAGGCCCGAATGCAATATGAGTGCGGGCCGTCGGGGGAGATGGAGGGGGGGGGGGGGGGGGGGGGGGGGGGGCAATCGTGCTTTGGCCCGGTTCAAGGCAACTGTACATAGTGTGAGTACGCCCTGAGATTTTTCAGCACCACACTCGAAACCAATGGGTAAGAAAATTTCCCACAATACACAGCAAAAAGGCTGCACACGCAAAGGAGATGCACAAATTAGTATTTTATGTCATTTTTACGAATTTTAACAACAAACAAACACATGCTTTAATACACTCATAACCGTGTTTGTGTTTTAAAAAAAAAGCTAAAATAAAAACCGCTAAATTTCACTATCTATAATGCCTAATAATAACTACTGTATAGTAGCCCCACAACATTCTGTCACTCGATGACACTCTAAGTCCAAAAAAAAACTTGTGGCTGGCAATTACCTTTTTACAGTGTCTGCTATAATGTTAATGTTGTTTTTGTATGTTTACATAGGTGAATATGGCCACAGTGTAAATGCACAGTACAGTTACGATCTTATTGCCACATTATATCGTTATGATTACATGACATATGCCTTCAGTGATTTCCTGAAGATAAACACCAAAAAAAGAACGCAACTGGAATAACCACAGCAGTCGCCATCATCGATTTCATATGAAGTAAGAGCTCGCGATGACATACAGTATGATGACGTGTGCAGGTGTTGTAGTGCTGTCCCATTTCTTAGGGGTACATTTTGATGCTCTTCCCCTTTACACTTTTAAGGGCCAAGGAAAAGGGGAAAGGGTAGGGGTACAAAAAAAGAATTGGGATCGAACCTTAATCACATTGTTCTGCCTTGACCAAACCAGTTTCAGATTGTAGAGGCAGATTTCAGATTGTAGTTTTTATCATTATTATCACAGAAAGACTACTTACTCCAAATGATAAAATATCACTCACCCCTAGTAACAATAGCAAATAATAGACAAAAAATGGCATAAATAACAAATATGATGACTTCAACCGGTCAGAACAAGAGGATTCTCTTTGAATAAACAACAGCAGGGAGCCGATTACATGTCAACATTTGGTGTCTCACCGATGAGTAATTGTTGAGTCACCATCTAAACGTGAAGGAGATGAATAATCAAGTGTGTTTGTGTCTCCGCTTTCTTTCCCTCCGACTCTGTGATCAATAATATTTGCATTTGCATTGCGCGATGTTTGCTGGCTCGCAATCTTTGCCTCTGAAGCATTGCCTCGATTATTCTGACAAGCTGCTTGCTGATGATGTCAAGCCCAAATTGTCCGTATTGTTCTCTGCCCTGCCAGGCATTCACAAATTCAACAATTATACATCACACATACTCCCACATACGTGGACAAGCCGACGCAAAGAAATAAAGCTTGAAATTTTCAACATATTTCTCCTTTATAACCAGCCTCCCACACTCTTTCCATCTATTCTAAAGCCCTCGGCCGGCCGGGCGAAGATGAATAAGCTTGTTGCCCTGCGTTGATATGCCGTGAAAGTCCTTCTCAGGGCTCCAACACACTGATGCCATTGTGTTTGCCTACAATATGCCACACAAAAAGACATTTCTCATCTGCTCCCATCCCCTCTCCCATTCTCTCCCTCCGAATTGTTGTGTCTGATGTGACCTAGAAAGAGGAAGAAACAGGAGAGAGGAAAAACAACAACTGAAAGAAGTTGGAGTTAATGAGGAGCAACCTGGCTGACCCCCGCAGGCAGGCGAATGTAATTGCAGTTAACTTCCCTTAATGTGCTGCTAACTAACAACAACAACCCAATCTACCGGAGGGGGCTCGCAGGTGCCTGAGAGAGGCCTTCCTGATTAGCCTTCTAATCTCCACCAGTGTGAAGAGTGTTTAGAGAGCCAGCGGTTCCTCTGCCGGTTCGCCAAGCCCCCCCCCGGTCAGCTCTCCAGATCCGCTCCAGTAGGGAACAAACCAAAAGACAGGAGCCAAGAAGAGAAAAAAGGCTAAAGGAGGACAAAAACAAGCTGCTCGATTACTCTGGTCAGTACTGAAATCCTGATTTTTGAAACACGATTAGTGGTGGGTGGCTTGATCTAAATCTTGTTTCACAGAGTATTGTTAGATATCAATGAAATTTCAATGATCAGAGCCAACTTTGATAGCAGAAACTAATATCAGGCTTACTAATGCAAGTCCTCAAACAATCTTTGAAGGAAAATCGAATTGAATTATATACTTTCTTATGTAACCAAGCAAGCAAAACAATTCTATTAGTGCTAAAATAAGGGGTGTTTTTAAAGCGCATTTCACACAGGCATTTTTGTGTATGGCTTTAAAATTTGATGAAATTAAAGTGAGATTATGGTGTTGGTGCTACTAGGTGGAATTATGCCAGAAAGGTTTGTGAGCCTATTACAACAATACTCTTGCCTTTGCAGTGATCTTCATGATAAAATGTTGCATTGTGCATGCTACAGTACAGTAGGCCAGTAGTAGGCGATGTCACTTTGTACAGAAACACACATGCATCAGAGCTGGTACCAGCCCTTGGCTGATGAAGGAAGATCAGATATGCAGACATGGGGCAATTTACAGTACATGAATGCATACAGTATAATACTTCCAAATAAATACACTACCGGTCAAAAGTTTGGGGGCAGTAGGATTTTATAGCCCAGTTTCACAAACAGTGCTTAGATTAGGCCAGAACTAGGCCTTAGTTAAATTAGGCTAATTAAGCCACATTTATAAAAATGGCCTAAGAAAAATATATTACTGGTGAGCACCTGGAGACAAAAAAATGACACTGGCATATTTTAAGACATCTCACCGCAAGTTATTTTGAGTTGAGACAGCTCAAACATGCAATTTAATCTTGACTAGCCTTAAACCTTGTTTGTGAAACCTGGGGTACATGTTTTAAAATAAGCTTCTCCTGCTCACCAAGGATGCATTTATTTAATCAAAATGACAGTATAAATTGTAAAATTGTGAAATGTTATTGCACTAGAAAATAGTTGTTCAAAAGTAGTTTATAATTTAATTTATTCATTTGTTATTTAATGATGAATTTTCAGCTTCATTACTCCAGTCTTCAGAGTCACATGATCCTTCAGAAATTACTCTAATCTTTATTATTATTATTATTATTATTATTATTATTAATGCTGATAGTAATAAAAGCAATAATGACTGGAGTAATAATTTCATTTGAAACTGCATACAATAAGAAAGCAATTATGTAAAATTGTAATAAATATTTAACAATTGTGTTTTTTTTACATTTAACAATGCTGCCTTACTGAAAAGAATCATTTTCTTAAAAAAAAAAACTGACCCCAAACTTTTGACCGCTAGTGTACTTGGTACATTCCTTAGCTTTTAATGCATCATAAAACAATCATCTCACTGCTACAACAACAGATGACAGAGCTCTGAAAAAATAACAACCTAAAAATAGGTCTTTAAATAGGTCTTTATCATTTAACCCTTTTTAAAAATTGTTTTAATGGAATAACAACCTGACAACTGCAACTAACCATTAAAAAGTTTCTAAAAAAAAGAGTAAAAAATTTAATCACACCTTTGGAATTACTTCAGTAGAGCTGCATTTTCTTTTTTTCCAATGAGGGACACCTCCTTTGCAATGGGATGGGAGAATGTGCGTAAACAACAATCAAATTCGACCTTGCCTAACAGACTGTTCTTTATTTTGCTAGTGCACATTCTTATTTTAAGGTGTTTCAAGCAAGTTAATTGTAATAAAAATAATGTTTTGGTAATCTCCAAAGTCAAAAAGTGACAATTTGCTTCCACATTTGAAGTATTTTTGACGACTTCAGCCACAATATTCTTAACCATGTCAGGGAATGATACCCCGTACCCCTCATTATTCAAATTCAGTTTGAAGTACATTAACATACTGAAATGATGAAATAAAACTCTAAGCAACTTCTGGTTCACAGCTTTTAGCTTAATATTCACTCTAGGAAGACAATCTATTTGGTATTCATAATGGTATTCATAATGGTAAAATAATTGTATTCTAAGGCGGCAGGTGACCCCCTCACATCATCCCCCACCGACTCACACATGCCCATTAAATCACATTTGCACTTTACCTGAAGATATACCCTTCTCAAAAATGTACGCTTTAAACCTAATTTTCAAAACTTTGAACGAAAGTTTGAACCAAACGTGCCACTGTCTAAATAAATGCCCATAATTCATAAAAAGTCTTTCCATTTTCAGTTGGTGTTGTGTAAACCTTTAGTACGTTCTCAACCTACAATGTATCTAACACATAATAAGAATTTAAAAGTTAACATTATCTAATCTGACACATAGACTGCCATAATATTGTGCAGAAATATTGTGCAATTGATAATACTGAGAGATGTTTTTAAAAAAAAGACATCACACTATGGTAGAAACCGCTGGTGTGTTTTCATGTCGTTAGGGGGAACTCGCTTGGACTCAAGTCTTTGTTTAACCTGGTTGGTGGTTAGTACCGGGTGATGCGTGGCCTCTGTGACCTGTCATCTGCCACAGTGGGGCTTCAGCTCTTCTCCAGCACGAAGACCACCAGCAGGAGTACTCGCACGCTCCCTTTTACAGTGTGCTTCCTCACCTCTCACGGTAGTTAGGCTGTGATTCATTCTCTGCCTGCGTCTGAGTTGTTTTCTTTAATGAATAGAGTTGTGCGTTGCCAATACCACTAGATGGGTTTTTGGGTTGCAGAGAGATGGCAGGGGGGCTGGAGCAGAACCATCATGAAGCTGAGAGAGTGCGTGTGTGTGTGTGTGTGTGTGTGTGTGTGTGTGTGTGTGTGTGTGTGTGTGTGTGTGTGTGTGTGATAAAGTGCTGTTGCCCACGCGTGGCGATGGGGATGGACCGGGCAGCGGGATGCCCGCCGGAGAGACAGCTACACACCCGCGCTGCGATCTGGAGTGCAAAGAGAACATCTCTTGCTGTGAGCAATCTGTACTCTCTCCGATGCCTTCTCTCCCTCGCTCTGATTTCAACATCTCTCATTCAACCTTTGCCTGCTTTGGTTTTAGCAGCAATTTGTAAAACACAGACCTCCGGTCACCTCTCCGCCATCCCATAATGCCTCTCTGCGTGACTGGTTCACAAGTCCCCCTGTCACTTAACTGCTCATTCTGTAGCAGCGGATGGATCGTCTCTCTAAGAACGCCAATCGAAGCTGCACCAAGTTGATGATTAAATGAAAACACTATTTGTAGCATCACTAATGCATTTACTGACGCAAGAACATTCCGTCAAAATGTCAGATCTGCTTTTGTTTTTGATTTAGCAAATTCAGGTGATCTACTTTGTGAATGCATACTTGAATAGATGTGATTAAACTAATGCTTATCGCAATAAAACATTTAATTGATTCATATTTTGAGAATAGTAAAAATTACAATACCCCTTCAACTGCCTGCTCTACCAATCGGTTGACCATATTTTGACTTTTTTAAATAATGACTGTTAAAGTCATTTAGAGAATGACCATTTTAAATAATGGTTTACACACACACACACACACACACACACACACACAGAGAGAGAGAGAGAGAGAGAGAGCACTGTTGGTTTACAAAAAACAAAAATCAAACAAACATAATTCTGTTGCACTACTACACTTCATTTTGGTTTTCATTTATTCATTCATTTTCTTGTCGGCTTAGTCCCTTTATTAATCTGGGGTCGCCACAGCAGAATGAACCGCCAACTTATCCAGCGCATTTTTACGCAGCGGATGCCCTTCCAGCCGCAACCCATCTCTGGGAAACATTTTGCTTTTATTGCAAAAAAAAAAAAAAAAAAAAAGCAAGAAAAACAATGTTAAATGAGAATCTGAAATATTTTATGTCATACTTCAAAAATATAGATGATTTAGTACTCAAAAATCTCTTATTTTGATTTTATTTGTAAATTAATCAGTCTTACACTTCATATTTTCAGATTTTTCATAGCATATGTATTAATTCCGGTACTTTTACCAATAAACCGACATATAAACCATTTGGTAGAGGTTGCTATTTTAGAAATTATGGGATGTGTTGAAAAAAAAAATACATTGAGTGTGTTAACTAGCGACATTAGGACATGCAATCCAAGAAATTGTTTGTCTTGGTGGGGAAGTTAAAAAGATAAAGCAGAGGTGCACACTGATGGTCAAACTAATTCTCAAAAAATAAAAAATAATTTTTTTATATTAAATTTTATTTGTGATAATACTTGTCATCTGAATAAAAAAATAGTTTATATATATATTGAGTTGAATCAAAGTAACATTTCTAGTCAACTCAATTTATATTATTCATTCATTCATTTTCTTTTCGGCTTAGTCCCTTTATTAATCCGGGGTCGCAACTTATCCAGCACACGTTTTATGCAGCGGATGCCCTTACAGCCGCAACCCATCTCTGGGAAATCCAGACACACTCATTCACACTCATACACTACGGACAATTTAGCCTACCCAATTCACCTGTACCGCATGTCTTTGGACTGTGAGGGAAACCGGAGCACCCGGAGGAAACCCACGCGAACGCAGGGCGAACATGCAAACTCCACACAGAAACTCCAACTGACCCAGCCGAGGCTCGAACCAGCGACCTTCTTGCTGTGAGGCGACAGCACTACCTACTGCATCACTGCATCGCCTCAATTTATATCAAAATGACTAAAAATTTCAAGTTTAAAAAATGTTGAAACCTGATTAACTTGTTAAAATAAGTTAAACCAATATATACACATTTGCTTTCATGACTTTTTGTCATCTATTTTTATACAGTGTAGACTTTTGATCCAATAAATTAAGACACATTATATTATGAACTTCTTAATAATTTAAATTATGCTAATTGTCTTATTAAACCAAAACAACAACAAATTGATTAGTGTATATTATGGTACTAAATTATATTTATGCGGAAGTTATCATCCATGTATTACTGGTTAATAACCTTTAGCATAAGCCTGAAAATGAGATGTCAAACTTACACTGCTGTAAATGTTGGATGCTGTAGAACACGCATAAGTTTAGTCTGTCTGTCTGTCTGTCTGTCTGTCTGTCTGTCTATCTATCTATCTCTGTCCATCCGTCTGTCCGTCCATCAACATACCCCCCACCCACTCACCCATCCATCCATCTATTTAACCATCCATCCGTCCGTCCATCCATCCGTCCGTGCGTCTGTCTATCTGTCTGTCTGTCCATCCATCCATCCAACCATCCATCCATCCATCCATCCATCCATCCATCCATCCATCCATCCATCCATCCATCCATCCATCTATCTATCTATCTATCTATCTATGAATGACACTTCCCAGATTACTGCATTCCTAAAAAGCTCTTACTGAGGATTTAAACTCCTAACATCTGGCAACCCAATCCATGAAAGCTTGTGGAGGCTTGTTTCCAATGCAAGATAATGGAAATGTCAAATGAGAAAAACACTTTCATAACCTACGGGTGATGATTATGCTTAATTAATCGAACAAAACAGAAATTGAGAATATGATTAATTGCGCACCCTACAAGAAAGTTGTGTTAATAGTGCAGCAGTGTATGATATGACTCCCAGAACTCTTTTGACATTTTTCTTGAAAGCCTCCCAGCATGGATAAAATAAAATATCGAAAATGTTTTCTCATTTAATATTAATAGTTGATTCTCGATTCAGTTTTTTTTTACTGTTCAAATCCTAACCATTTTTTTCCATCCATTTGGAATTGATCAATATTCTGGCATTGAAACAAATCCCCTTCTCTCAGAAAGTTCCTTTCAGAGCAAAGCTGATTCTTGTGAAATTCCTAGCACAAATTTATGTTCTAAAATGTTTAGCAAAAAAAAACAGAAAAAAATTATAAGTAGTTAAAATGTCTTATGACCCAAGACAGAAACAATATATTTTATGCTATATATATATATATATATATATATATATATATATATATATAGAATAATACATAAATATCTTATTCCATGTAGACATTTTGTTTGTCATAATTTCTTACTGTAAATATATCAAAAAGTCATTTTTGATTAGTAATATTGTAACCATAAAGGTGATTCACTCAATATTTGGATTTTTTTTTTTAGGTGAAGTGCTTTGAATTGTGGATTGTTCGATGTGTGATGTAATCTGAACTAAAACGAAGACAAGGTGGAATATAGAGAAGCTCCTCTCCCTTTTAAAAAAACAGCTCTGCCAGTGTGAGTAATTGAGCTCAAGCACATATAGCAATAGAGTGTGCAAAGGAGGCAGGACATGTCAGATACTAAATATATATACTAAAATTGATCCATTCACAGTTTTTCTCAGTCGCTTTGGTACATTTCTCAGATCAGAATTGAAATTTGCAAGTTTTGTAAGTGCATTTCTCAAAACAGCGCGTTGAAAAACCGAAACACTATGGATTACCTGCAAAAGTCAGTCTCTTGCTCAAAATCCTTAGTTCATCTCTCAAAACTACATTTCTGTGTCAATGAATGTGTCAGTGCCATCAGAAAGAAAAGTCCTTGTGTAATTGTGTACAGATAAGACAGTCAAATTAATTAGTCATGTTGTCAATCTGCTTGTTAAGTAATGACGTATGGAATACTGTTTCCAGGTCCAACCCGCTACTATTCGTTTATGGCCACTTTTTAGTCATCTCACACATTACAGTGAATTTTATATAAAATCATGGTGTACACATCAATCTCTGGGCTTGCTGCATCACAAATACCAACATTTTAACAATTTATAAAAAATTATTCACTTTCTGGCCATCGGATATTAGGCATGGATGTATATACATTGCGATCGTGATTTTCGAAAGTATTACATCGCTTTGTAAACGTTTGTTATTACTATTTGTTGCGACTCCCCACACAGTTTGATATAGTGCTTGGACCCGTGAGCCGCTTCGCATGACGTCACACTTAACAAGCGGATATAACAGTGTACTCTGGAGGGGTGTTCTGGTGTTTGTACTGTAATTTGTTGCCAGATCGTGTCATTGTGATACAGAAAGGAAAATACAGCACTGCAGAGAATTTCTGATCTGAGAATTGTACCAAGGCCTCGGCTGGGTCAGTTGGCATTTCTGTGTGGAGTTTCCTCCGGGTGCTCCGGTTTCCCCCACAAGTCCAAAGACATGCGGTACAGATGAATTGGGTAGGCTAAAACTGTCTGTAGTGTATGTGTGCGAATGAGTGTGTGTGGTTGTTTCCCAGTGATGGGTTGCAGCTGGAAGGGCATCCGCTGCGTAAAACATATGCTGGATAAGTTGGTGGCTTATTCCGCTGTGGCGACCCCAGATTAATAAAGGGACAAAGCCGAAAAGAAAATGAATGAATGAATGAATGAATTGTATCAAAGTGATTGAGAAAAACTCTAAGCACCAGTGACAAACTTCAAGCTTTGGATCTATTGAGTCAATCGAGGGCCATATACTGTATACTTACAACATAAAAGAAAGTTTTGCAAACAAAAAATGAAGCCATGAGCAAAAAATTGTAAAGTAATGCAAATCCAAAAAAAAAAAATAATTAATTAAAAGAAATTCGCAAGGGAAAAGGAAAATTTGAGTTTTGAGAAATAAAAAGGAATTTGGCAAGCAAAAACAAAGAACTGCAAATAAAAATAAAATAGTGCAAAAAAAAAAAAAATACATATATTTGCTAAATATATATTTTTTCCAGTATTGCCTTTACAAAACCTCTTAAGTCAATTGCAATGCTCGTTTTGATTTGTTTTTCAGTCAACCATGAGTTTGAGATGCTGTCTTTTTTTTGCACTTCACATTTCTGTGCGTTTCACTTTCTGGCCCTTATTTGACTAAGGGGGCGGAGTCACAGGAACTGGGGTGGTGAGAATAGATGAATAGATAGATGCCCGGACCTGCCTCCTATGAAGCGACGTCATCAGCTGGAGTAAAATACCTGAATCCTTTGTTTATTTATTTATTTTTTATTTTTTTTTTTTGGGGGGGGGGGGGCTGTTTAAATCGTCAAACAGTAAAACTCGCAAATCAAAATGAGCATTGCAATTGACTTGAGAGGTTTTGTAAAGGCAATACTGGAAAAAAAATTGTAAATATTTTTTTCACACTACTTGATTTTTTTGTAGTTCTTTATTTTTGCTTGCAAAATTCCTTTTTATTTCTCAAAACTCAATTTTCCCTTTGTGATTTTTTGAGATTTGCATTATTTTTCACAATTTTTTACTCAATACTTTATTTTGTTTGCAAAACTTTCTTTTATGTTGCAGGTGTATATGGCCCTAGATTGACTCCATATGGATCCTTATAGCTTCTTAATGCAAATTTTTGTGAAATGTTTTTCAAAACACTAATCTCTAAAAAAAAAAAAAACTTAATTTTTATTTCATGGGGACTTTAACCCTAAGATTCCAGATATTTATATATCAGTATCTCTCTATTTCTGCAAAATATTGTCTATCCTATCCTATCAAACCATATATAAATGGACATCGTATTTATTCAGTTTTCATATGATATATACAATTTCAATTTAAAAAATAAATATTATTATAAAATTTGACCTTCAGGACTTGTTTTGTGGTCCATGGTAAAGTTGAAGTTGAAATTATTAGCCCTCCTGTGAATTTTCTTTTCTTTTCCAAATATTTTCCAAATTATGTTTAACAGAGCAAGGTATTTTTCACTGTATTGTCTATAACTTTTTTTTTCTTATTTCTTATTTTTTCTATAATTATTTTTTATTTATTTTATTTTGGCTAGAATAAAAGCAGTTTAAAAAAAAACATTTTAAGGTCAATATTATTAGCCCGCTTAAGCAATATTTTTTTTTCGATAGTCAGAACAAACCATCATTATAAAATGACTTGTCTAATTAACCTAGTTAAGCTTTTAAATGTCACTTTTAGCTGAATACTAGTATTTTGAAAATTATCTAGTAAAATATTATGTACTGTCATCATGGCAAAGATAAAATAAATCAGTTATTAGAAATTAGTTATTAAAACTATTATGTTTAGAAATGTGTTGAAAAATCTTTTTTTCTGTTAAACAGAACATATACAGGGGGGTTAATAATTCAGGAGGGCTAATAACTCTGACATCAACTGTATATTATCATAATAATACTGTAGTTGATTCTCATTTTAGTTTTCTTCTTGAAATCTTAACAATCTTTCCCATCCGTCTGGTATTGACTACTGAAATTCTGGCATTCAGGCAAATCCTCTTCACCTCTCTGAAAGTTTCTCTCAGAGCGCAGTTGTTTTCTCATCTGCTGTAATCCTAACACATTCCTTTCACAACTCAATTTCTCTCAGGCAGCCGAGTAAAAAACCCTGCTCTCGCTTTCCTCCACCTGTCTTTCCCTCTGCCTTCCCAGTTTGTCAGATGCCCGCCATCAAACAGCAGCCAAACAGCATGATAATATCACGCTAGAAGAAACCGTGAAAAAGGAAGAAAAAAAATAAAGAAATCACTTTTTTCCTACCCTCGCCCCCTCCCGAATCCCTAATGTTATATAGTTATTTCATTACATGCTGCCCTGCAATATGCCCCCTGTCCAGTGCTTTGCTCCATAATGTCTTGATCCCCAAACGCTGCCCTCCTGCCTGTTTGTGTTCTTCCGCTGTGCATCACTGGGGGTCGCCATGACAACATCACCCTGCCAACCAACCCTCCTCCCGAATGTTCCGCTCGTTTGCATCTCATTTGCATGTTGTCACAGCAACGGGCCACATTTGACTTTGACAATAAAGGGGTTGGTGTAACCCGCGCCAGCACTCTTTAGCCTGACCCCCAGCTTTCCTATTCTCTCGCTCCATAGGACAAGCTATTTATTTTTAATTCCTGTCATACACTCTTCCTGGGGCCCTTCTCTTAAGTCCTTTTCCCTTTTTTCTTCCTTTTTTTTCAGACAGACTTATAAAAGCATTTAGCTCATAAAAAAATCAATCAATCAAAAGTTGGCTAAATTATTTATTTCCTGTCAAGTCAAATGTTGGGCTTTTTAACCTGCCTTTGATTAACACTTCTGCTCATGCCACAACTCTTTTTACTGAATCTCCTTTCATTTCTGTGTTTGTCTCACTAGTTCAAGAGGCGCAAACTATTTCGTATGAAGGGCCAAATATTGAGATACACATAGCAAACTAAACTACAAAGCATAATCACATTTATAACACAATGGAGTTCAATGCTGAATACACTAGTTAAGCAGAATCTGCCTGTGTCTTGATTCACTTACTTAGTCTGTGCATTATCCTCTATCTGTCGTATGTACATTTTAAACTAAATCTGATTATTTACACCATTTAAATTGAAATATTTTATTTCAATTATTTTGGAAATTTTTTTGTAGCTCAATAATAAAATAAACAAATAAAAGGTTACATTAAATTTGAAATGACAATCTCTAAACCTTGCATGTTCTCCCTGCGTTCGCATGGTTTTCCTCCGGGTGCTCTGGTTTCCCCCACAGTCCAAAGACATGCGGTACAGGTGAATTGGGTAGGCTAAATTGTCCGTAGTGTATGAGTGTGAATGAGTGTGTGGATGTTTCCCAGTGATGGGTTGTAGCTGGAAGGGCATCCACTGCGTAAAACCAGTGCTGGATTAGTTGGCGGTTCATTCCTCTGTGGCGACCCCAGATCAATAAAGGGACTAAGCCGAAAAGAAAACGAATGAATGAATCTTTAAACCAGGGTTGCCCAAACTTTATCTTATGAAGGACCAAAAACCAAACTTGATCGAGGCTAGTGGGCAAATATAGGTGGGGTAATTTACCATGGGTAATTTCCTAATTTATTTAATAATGTTTAAAAATGACTAAAAACACTGCTTTATATTAACTAAACAGTATTTTTTTACATTTTATAATGAACTTATTACAGTAAAAACAAAACAATCTAATCCATAACAAAATTACTCTAGTTTTTGCCTTGATTTGCTTGCTGATGTCCAGGGCCAGACGGAGTCCAGTCTGCGGACGTTTTTTGCTATTTCTGCTGAGACTTTTGGTAAAAATCTGCGGATTTCTGCGGAATTATTTTGGGAGTATCATAACTAAAACCTTAATATGTTAAATAAAAAATAATATCTTTTTAACTTGTATTTATTGTTTAAAATGCAAATCCATTTAGATTAACTGTAAATAGTTAACTTTAAGTAAATAAACAGAATTAATAATGGGCTAAAAATTTGCGGAAATCTGCGGAAAATCTGCAAAAAATCTGCGGAAATCTGCGGAAAATCTGCAAAAAATCTGCGGAATTCTGCGCGCGCAGATTCCGTGTGGGCCTACTGATGTCTTCTGCATAGTCCTCTATCCATCGAGTGATTTACATTTTTAAAAATAAGATTTATTTACATTTAATTGAAACATTTCATTTCTGTTTACTTTTTTGTAGCTCAGCAATAAAACAAACACCAAATGTTACGTCAAATTAGAAATGACGATGTTAAAGAAAATGATGATCTCTGTGTCCCCTCCTCTCAGATGGGATAGTGGGCCAAATCAAAGATTACAATGGACCAACTTTGGCCCGTGGGCCCTACTGTACTCTAGTATTGCTGCTCTAAACTATTCTCAGATGTGACGGCGAGCCAAATCAAAGGTTACCATGGGCCAACTTTGGCCCACGGGCCCTAGTTTGGGCATCTCTGCACTCCCAAGTTATAGGTTCTAGTGAATTTCACAAACAGCTGAAAAGAAAGTTAAGGAGAAAGATATTGAATCAAATGTGAAATTGAACATTTAAATGTAAAATTTAAAGTAGAAATTGTACTTTTTTTGTACTATTGTACATATAATATTTGATTTATTCATTTACAAATGCTACTATTAATACTGTTAATATATTGTTAGAAACATTTCACTCTGAAATTTCTATTAAATTCCACAATCCTCCAAAAAAACTGCAAGTTAGGCATTAAATATTGGTCTATTAAATCAATTTTATTTGTTTGTAAATGACATTTGTCGGTCTGTCTAATTTCAAATGTATTGATTTATTTGTTTGTTTTATTTATAATTTTTATTTATTTATTCATTTTCCTTCTGCTTAGTCCCTTTAATCATCAGGGGTCACCACAGTGAATTGAACCGCCAACTTATCCAGTATCCTTATGTTTTAGGAAGCGGATGCCCTTCTAGCCGCAACCCAGTACTGGAAACAACCATACTCTCGCATTCACACACATACACTATGGCCAATTTACTTTATTCAATTCACCTATACCGCATGTCTTTGGACTATTTGGGAATCCAGAGTACCCGGAGGAAACTCATACCAACACGGGAATAACATGCAAACTCATGGCCCAGCCAGGACTCAAACCAGTGACCTTCTTGCTGTGAGGTGGCAGTGCTAACCACTGAGCCATCGCGCCGGCCTTATTTATAATTTTATTTATCTTTATTATTAATTTACACTAAAACACACCAGGGAGTACAGGAGAAGTACCAAGAGAAGTACATAATGCTGTACAACAGTAATATATTGTCACAATTTATTCAAGCTAAATCAAAATCTTACTTCACATGTGGCAATACAAAACAGTAAAAATGTGGTGAATGTTGATGCTAAAAACACCACAATTAAAAAAAAAATACTGGGTTGTTTTAATTTAAATTTGAGAAAATAAAAATGAACAAACCCAAATATTAAAATTCATTCATTCACTTTCCTTCGGCTTAGTCCCTGATTTATCAGAGGTTGCCACAACTGAATAAACTGCAAACTTATCCAGCATATGTTTTACGCAGCAAATGCCCTTTCAGCCAAGTGTATCTGTCTGTGGACTGCAAGACGGGGAAGCAACATGAAGGGGCATAACATGAAGTTATCGAGATTCCTTTGAACCAGGCGAGATCTCACAACGAGTTGTTGCTGGAAAGATGGCAGACTTCTTCATCCGTTTTGTCATGACAGTTAGCCTACTCTGCGTCGCCCCCTGTGGTTGCAAATAACAGTACAATGCCAAGCGCGTCAAGTATGAAAGCCTCCGCAACTTGCGGCTGTACGTTATTTACTCTGAAGGTTGGGTTTAGGGTTGGGGAAGGTGTAGATGTTAATAACCGTAATGGTTGGGTTTAGGGTTGTGGTAGGTGTACACGTTAATAACTGTGATGGTTGGGTTTAGGGTTGTGGTAGGTGTACACGTTAATAACTGTGATGGTTGGGTTTAGGGTTGGGGAAGGTGTACACATTAATAACTGGTGGTTCGGTTTAGGGTTGGGGAAGGTGTAGACGTTAATAACTGTGATGGTTGGGTTTAAGGTTGGGGTAGGTGTAGACATTAATAACTGCGATGGTTGGGTTTAGGGTTGGGGAAGGTGTAGACGTTATTAACTGTGATGGTTGGGTTTAAGGTTGGGGTAGGTGTAGACATTAATAACTGCGATGGTTGGGTTTAGGGTTGGGGAAGGTGTAGACGTTAATAACTGTGATGGTTGGGTTTAGGGTTGGGGTAGGTGTAGACGTTTATAACTGTGATGGTTGGGTTTAGGGTTGGGGAAGGTGTAGACGTTATTAACTGTGATGGTTGGGTTTAACTGTGATGGTTGGGTTTAGGGTTGGGGTAGGTGTAGACATTAATAACTGTGATGGTTGGGTTTAGGGTTGGGGAAGGTGTAGACGTTATTAACTGTGATGGTTGGGTTTAAGGTTGGGGTAGGTGTAGACGTTAATAACTGTGATGGTTCGGTTTAGGGTTGGGGAAGGTGTAGACGTTAATAACTGTGATGGTTGGGTTTAGGGTTGGGGTAGGTGTAGACGTTAATAACTGTGATGGTTGGGTTTAGGGTTGGGGAAGGTGTAGACGTTATTAACTGTGATGGTTGGGTTTAACTGTGATGGTTGGGTTTAGGGTTGGGGTAGGTGTAGACTAGGGATGCAACGATTAACCGGTTTCACTATTAACCGCGCTTTAATTTGTCACGGTTAATTAATCGCAAAGGCTTCTCAACACCGCGTTTCTGCACAGAACAAAACATCAGTCACTAAACAAAGGTATGCCAACTGTGCGCTGGTTTGTACACCGAGACTAATAACCACGCACACTGCATTAACTATGACTGAGGCTATTAACTAAGGCAAGCTCGTGTAAGTTCATTATTTCCAATGGAGGGACGCGCACGCGACGCAACGCGCTCACGCTTTTCACGCGCACTAGTTGAGATGGGGGTTTTTGTGACCGCGGGAACTGTAAACGGCTGAAGTAAGGAAGAAGCAATGAAAAGTACACAGGTTTGCAAGGCCACTTAAAGTGGCAAATATTGGCGCCAATGAGAGCGATCATGCGGTGAATGTTGAGCCGAGATCAATCGAGTGATTTCGGAGAGGGTGCTGAAAGACTCGGTGGATCAGCTGTTTAATGGCCCGCATCTCGATGCGTTGTATTCACTGCGTGTTCAGCACAAATGCCGCTAAATATAAAATCTAACAGTATATAGATCTCTTTGCCAAAAAAGCTCGACTTTACTAAGTTCATACTGAAACTTCGGCTCATGAGTCATGACAAAGAACGGATGCAGGTTGTCATCGCGAGAACCATATGCTCTGCGCCGCTCATATATTGGGTCGGCTCGCCTGCTTTTTTTCCACAAACACAGAAAAATGTAAATCAGCGCATAACAAGACTGATCATTTAAAATGACACAAACCCAAACCAAAACTTTTAAAAGAGTAGTAGAAGTAAGACTTTTCTTTCTTTCTTTTGTCCGATCTTTCTGGTTATTAAATTGACATGCATATACAAACAATAGTGCAAAATCTATATTTCTTACTGCAATGCTTCATTTTTGTTTGATGCAAACCATAGATTTTTTTTCATTGTCACCATCACCAGCGATCTTCTCCCCATAGATCGCTGGTTTACATGCACATTCACTATTGGACTACATATCCGCCATTCAATGGACTACATTTCCATACATGCACGACTCTGACATCACACACAACCGGTTCCAGATCTTCACTGATTACACCCACAGCTGAAGCCACTCAACAACTGATTACACACACTACATAAGCAGAACATACACTCACTCCATGGCCGAGTCTTGTTACCTGTTCACAGTTTCATTTCAGAGCGTTTCATTGTCTTGTTTTTCCCGTGTTTAGACCTTTGCTTTGCTTTGTTTTGTTTTGATTATCCTTGTACGCCGCCTGCCTTGTGACCATCTGCCTGATATATCGACTACGACTCTGGATTGCCCTTATACATCTGATTGTTCCTGTTTGACCATTGTTTGCCTGACCATCCTTAAATAAACCTGCATTTGGATCCGCATCCTGTTGTCTGCATCTATCTTGGGTTACAGAAGACTCAGCCACAACATGGATCCAGCAGTACGTCTCGTCAGGTTAAGGCAAGGTATGAATTCCCTCGAGGACCATATTATTTATTTTCTGGACATTGCCAATGATACCACTATCCTGGACTGTATACTTATTGATTTTTTCTATAATGGACTAAATGAACCACTGAAATCCACCCTCATCCGTTATGGTCCTCGGGGGTCTTTCCAGCAAGCCCTAGATGTGGCCTTACGAGCCATTGGGTCAACCTTCACTGTAGGCGAGGTGGAGGAGACCCCTAAATGTTTTTTTGGGGGGGGCAATAGACAGCAAGACCCGCCGGCAAGGGGGCTTGATGTTCCCTCCATAAATACTGTTATGCTGGCATCACCCATACTCCTGTCCCCAGTTGATCAGTTCAGTCCTCCAACTCACAAAATGGCCGCTTCAAGTCCTCCAGCTCAAAAGATGGCTGTCTCCAGTTCTCCTGCTCACAAGATGGCCGCCTTCAGTTCTCCAGCTCATAAGATGGATACCTCCAGTCCTCATGTTCACAAGATGGCCACCTCCAGTCCTTATGTTCACAAGATGGCCACCTTCAGTCCTCCAGCTCACAAGATGACCGCCTTCAGTCATCCAACTCACAAGATGGCCGCCTCCAGTCCTCCAGCTAACAAAATGGCCACTTCCAGTCTTTATGTTCACAAGATGGCCACTTCCAGTCCTCCAGCTAACAAGATGGCCACCTCCAGTCCTCTAGCTGACAAAATGGCCGCCTTCAGTCATCCAGCTCACAAGATGGCCGCCTCCAGTCCTCCAGCTAACAAAATGGCCACTTCCAGTCCTCATGTTCACAAGATGGCCACCTCCAGTCCCCCAGCTCAAAAGATGGCCGCCTTCAGTCCTGCAGTTCACAAGATGGCTGCCTCCAGTCGTCCAGCTCACAAGATGGCCGCCTACAATCCTCCAACTCACAAGATGGCTGTCTCCAGTCCCTCAGATCACAAATGGCCGCCTCCAGTTCCCCAGCTCACAAAATGGCCGTCACCAGCCCTCCAGCTCATGCATGGGTAAGCGTCAATCTGCCACCAGCTCACAAGATGGCTTCATATTCCGATTCTGTTCCTGCTATAAGTCCAGTCCAAGTTCTTGTTCTTGAAATGCCATCACCTGAACCACCAGAATGGCCACCACCACCCGAGTTGCCAGAGCTACTGCCACCACCAGAGCTGTTCCTACCAGAGTTGCCACCGCCACCTCCTGAGCTGCCAGATCCTCAGTCACTGCCAGAGCTGCCACATCCTCAGTCACTGCCAGAGCTGCCAGAGTCGCCGCCGCCAGAGCTGCCAGAGTCGCCGCCGCCAGAGCTGCCAGAGTCGCCGCCGCCAGAGCTGCCAGAGTCGCCGCCGCCAGAGCTGCCAGAGTCGCCGCCGCCAGAGCTGCCAGAGTCGCCGCCGCCAGAGCTGCCAGAGTCGCCGCCGCCAGAGCTGCCAGAGTCGCCGCCGCCAGAGCTGCCAGAGTCGCCGCCGCCAGAGCTGCCAGAGTCGCCGCCGCCAGAGCTGCCAGAGTCGCCGCCGCCAGAGCTGCCAGAGTCGCCGCCGCCAGAGCTGCCAGAGTCGCCGCCTCCGCCAGAGCCATTGATGCCGCCAGATATCTCTGAATCCCTCGAATGGCGGGCGCCAGAACCCTCTGAATCCCTCGAATGGCGGGCGCCAGAAACCTCTGAATCCCTCGAATGGCGGGCGCCAGAAACCTCTGAATCCCTCGAATGGCGGGCGCCAGAAACCTCTGAATCCCTCGAATGGCGGGCGCCAGATACCTCTGAATCCCTCGAATGGCGGGCGCCAAAACCCTCTGAATCCCTCGAATGGCGGGCGCCAGAACCCTCTGAATCCCTCGAATGGCGGGCACCAGAAACCTCTGAATCTCTCGAATGGGGAGCATCAGATGACCCTGAATTCCCCGAATGGCGGACGCCAGATCCACTTGAATTCCCCGAAGGGCGGGCGCCAGATCCACTTGAATTCCCCGAAGGGCGGGCGCCAGATCCTCCTGAATTCCTTAAAGGGCCAACGGTACGAGATCCACCTCAGTCCCACGAATGGCCAGAGCCGCCACCCGAGTTCCACGAGTGGCCAGAGCCGCCACCTCAGTCCCACGAAGGGCTACCAAAGCCATGTGATTTCCAAGAGTCACTAGAGCCGAGTGACTTCTCTAAGCCTCCAGACCCACTGGGGTTATATGAACTGCCAGTGCTCCTTGAACCCAAGCCTCCTGACCCACTGGGGTTGAAAGAACTGCCAGTGCTCCTTGAACCCAAGCCTCCTGACCCACTGGGGTTATATGAACTGCCAGTGCTCCTTGAACCCAAGCCTCCTGACCCACTGGGGTTGAAAGAACTGCCAGTGCTCCTTGAACCCAAGCCTCCTGACCCACTGGGGTTATACGAACTGCCAGTGCTCCTTGAACCCAAGCCTCCTGACCCACTGGGGTTATATGAACTGCCAGTGCTCCTTGAACCTAAGCCTCCTGACCCACTGGGGTTATACGAACTGCCAGTGCTCCTTGAACCCAAGCCTCCTGACCCACTGGAGTTAAATGAACTGCCAGTATCTCCTGAACCCAAGCCTCCTGACCCACTGGGGTTATATGAACTGCCAGTGCTCCTTGAACCTAAGCCTCCTGACCCACTGGGGTTATATGAACTACCAGTGCTCCTTGAACCTAAGCCTCCTGACCCACTGGAGTTAAATGAACTGCCAGTATCTCCTGAACCCAAGCCTCCTGACCCACTGGAGTGTAATGAACTGCCAGTGTCTCCTGAACCCAAGCCTCCAGACCCATGGGGGTTATATGAACTGCCTGTGCCTGCTGAACCTAAGCCCCAGACCAACTTCAGCTCCATGCTCCAGGCCTTTTGCAACTCCACACTCCAGGCCTTCAGCAGCTTCACTCTTCAGGCCTTACGCAGCTCCAGCTCCATTCTCCGGGCCTTCCACACTCCAGGCCCTCCGCAACTCTACGCTCCAGGCCCTCCGCAGCTCCACGCTCCAGGCCCTCCGCAGCTCCACACTCCAGGCCCTCAGCAGCTTCACTCTTCAGGCCTTACGCAGCTCCAACTCCATGCTCCAGGCCCTCTGCAGCTCCATATTCCAGGCCTTGTACAGCTCCATGCTCCAGGCCCTCCGCAGCTCCACTCTCCAGGCCTTCTGCAGCTCCACGCTCCGGGCCTTCCGCAACTCCAAGCTCTAGTCCCTCTGCAACTCTACGCTCCAGGCCCTCTGCAGCCCCATACTCCAGGCCTTGTACAGCTCCATGCTCCAGGCCCTCCGCAGCTCCACTCTCCAGGCCTTCTGCAGCTCCACGCTCCGGGCCTTCCGCAACTCCAAGCTCTAGTCCCTCTGCAACTCTACGCTCCAGGCCCTCTGCAGCCCCATACTCCAGGCCTTGTACAGCTCCATGCTCCAGGCCCTCCGCAGCTCCACTCTCCAGACCTTCTGCAGCTCCACGCTCCGGGCCTTCCGCAGCTCCACGCTCCAGGCCCTCCGCAGTTCCACTCTCCGGGCCTTCCGCAGCCCCACGCTCCAGGCCCTCCACAGCTCCATTCTCCGGGCCTTCCACAGCTCCACGCTCCAGGCCCTTTGCAGTTCCACTCTCTGGGCCTTCCGCAGCTCCACGCTCCAGGCCCTCCGCAGCTCCACTCTCTGGGCCTACTGCTGCTTCATGCTTCAGACACTCCTCAGCTGCATGGTCCTGGCCCTCCATCCCTCCCCCTGTTCCGCCTCCGCTCCACCTCCCGCCTGAACTATGATAGGAGTGTCTGGAAGCCACTCCTTAGAGGGGGGGGCTCTGTCACCATCACCAGCGATCTTCTCCCCATAGATCGCTGGTTTACATGCACATTCACTATTGGACTACATATCCGCCATTCAATGGACTACATTTCCATACATGCACGACTCTGACATCACACACAACCGGTTCCAGATCTTCACTGATTACACCCACAGCTGAAGCCACTCAACAACTGATTACACACACTACATAAGCAGAACATACACTCACTCCATGGCCGAGTCTTGTTACCTGTTCACAGTTTCATTTCAGAGCGTTTCATTGTCTTGTTTTTCCCGTGTTTAGACCTTTGCTTTGCTTTGTTTTGTTTTGATTATCCTTGTACGCCGCCTGCCTTGTGACCATCTGCCTGATATATCGACTACGACTCTGGATTGCCCTTATACATCTGATTGTTCCTGTTTGACCATTGTTTGCCTGACCATCCTAATAAAGACCTGCATACGGATCTTCACCCCGTTGAAGCGTCTCACTCTATTACATTCATAATGTAACAGTAGAACTTTTTATAGCAGATAACTCACATTCAAGCACATTTGGGGCAGCATGATAATGTTATTCATTGTTAGTATATTATTGTTGTCATCGACATCCAGGGGCGATTTTAGGATTTTCATTTTAGGGGGGCTCAGCTCCTTATAGGGTAAAACATTTTTATATATATAATCATAACCATTTAAGTTCTGAATAAGCCAAAAAGGCCAACCCCCTTGTTTACTGTAGTAAAAACCACTTTCTATATTTAAGTGCATTTTTTGTTTCCGTGTATTACATAAATAAACTGCCACTTTTCTAATTAAATGACATACATATAAATATATATTTTTAAACTTACAGGCTAATTCACATTTTTGTCGATCTGAATGATAATAATAAATAAAAAGTACTTTTTTAATTCTAGACAATACTTTATGTTTTTATCTCTGTCAGTGACTCAGTGACAGTTAAAACGAGTACATTCTCTAAGTCAGGGCTGCTCAAACTCGGTCCTGGAGGGCCGGTGTCCAGGGTATTTTAGTTCCAACCCCAATTAGACACACCTGAACAAGCTAATCAAGGCTCTTTCTAGGTATACTAAAAAGCTCCAGGCAGGTGTGTTGAAGGAAGTTGGAGCTAAACTATGCAGGACACCGGCCCTCCAGTACCGAGTTTGGACACCCCTGCTCCAAGTGGTTCTGTCACTGTGTTTAATCCTTTCTGTGCAAGACTGTATGGTATAGTTAACGCCACATGAACTGTAAAATGTTCAATATTGGTAGTTCATTTTGAGAGTTACGAGTTTAAGAGTTACATTTTTTGCTGAAGGAAACAGCTGTGCTGATGAGGTGAACGCCGTGAAAACCCGACTGATATTATTATGATATTAAGCAGATATTATAACAATTTATCAATAAACACACACCTTGCTGTGGTTTGCTGATCAAATGAAAAACAAAAGACGGGGAGGAGCCAAATTCTGCCGCCGTTTTTTAAATCAAATTTACAGGGGACTGAGGCGATAATTTAGTGTACAGTTTGAGCTAATCGCAAAAGTTTTAGGGGGGCTGAGTAGAAATATAGGGGGGCTACAGCCCACCTAAAATAGGCCTAGCAACGCCCATGTCGACATCATTAATATGTTATATTCATTTTGGAATTATTGCACAAATATCAATAAGTGATTACAGAATCAGTTAGTTGTTTCGGGTTTTTGTTAGTTCTGAGTGATGTTGTTTTCAAATACAATAAATCTGTAATATACAATTTGCAGTGGTGATCATTTATTTTTGGTGGGTGCTCCTAAATTTTTTATGGTGCTCCTAAAATTTTGGAAGTTTGAAGCAACAGTGCTACCAAGTAAAAAAGTTCATTTCAAGCCCTGCATTAGACAAATACCTTTTTTTATTTATTTATTTATTCATTGTTCTGTCATTTATTTACAGTGTAAAAATTATGTATGTTTAAATGTCAAAAAGTTTACATATTTTTAAGCACAAAGAGAGAAATGGGCTATTGTTTGTTTTTAATATTATTTTGTGCTGTATTAATTGCTTACTGAGCAGCAATAAATAACACTTCAAAATATGAGTTTTCATGTGATTTTCTAAACTAGCAGTGTTTTGAAATTAATCAATGCATAATAATCGTGATAACCGTGAAACCGTGATTATTTCTCAGACTATAATCGTACAACCAAAATTTATAATTGTTGCATCCCTAGTGTAGACATTAATAACTGTGATGGTTGGGTTTAGGGTTGGGGAAGGTGTAGACGTTATTAACTGTGATGGTTGGGTTTAGGGTTGGGGTAGGTGTAGACATTAATAACTGTGATGGTTGGGTTTAGGGTTGGGGAAGGTGTAGACGTTATTAACTGTGATGGTTGGGTTTAGGGTTGGGGTAGGTGTAGACGTTAATAACTGTGATGGTTCGGTTTAGGGTTGGGGTATAAACGTTAATAACTGTGATGGTTGGGTTTAGGGTTGGGGAAGGTGTAGACGTTATTAACTGTGATGGTTGGGTTTAGGGTTAGGGTAGGTGTAGACATTAATAACTGTGATGGTTGGGTTTAGGGTTGGGGTATAAACGTTAATAACTGTGATGGTTGGGTTTAGGGTTGGGGAAGGTGTAGACGTTAATAACTGTGATGGTTGGGTTTAGGGTTGGGGAAGGTGTAGACGTTAATAACTGTGATGGTTGGGTTTAGGGTTGGGGAAGGTGTAGACATTAATAACTGCGATGGTTGGGTTTAGGGTTGGGGAAGGTGTAGACGTTAATAACTGTGATGGTTGGGTTTAGGGTTGGGGAAGGTGTAGACGTTATTAACTGTGATGGTTCGGTTTAGGGTTGGGGAAGGTGTAGACGTTATTAACTGTGATGGTTGGGTTTAGGGTTGGGGAAGGTGTAGACGTTATTAACTGTGATGGTTCGGTTTAGGGTTGGGGAAGGTGTAGACGTTATTAACTGTGATGGTTGGGTTTAGGGTTGGGGTAGGTGTAGACGTTAATAACTGTGATGGTTGGGTTTAGGGTTGGGGAAGGTGTTGACGTTAATAACTGTGATGGTTGGGTTTAGGGTTGGGGAAGGTGTAGACGTTAATAACTGTGATGGTTGGGTTTAGGGATGGGGTAGGTGTAGACATTAATAACTGTGATGGTTGGGTTTAGGGTTGGGGTAGGTGTAGACATTAATAACTGTGATGGTTGGGTTTAGGGTTGGGGAAGGTGTTGACGTTAATAACTGTGATGGTTGAGTTTAGGGTTGGGGTAGGTGTAGACATTAATAACTGTGATGGTTGGGTTTAGGGTTGGGGTAGGTGTAGACATTAATAACTGTGATGGTTGGGTTTAGGGTTGGGGTAGGTGTAGACATTAATAACTGTGATGGTTGGGTTTAGGGTTGGGGTAGGTGTAGACATTAATAACTGTGATGGTTGGGTTTAGGGTTGGGGTAGGTGTAGACATTAATAACTGTGATGGTTGGGTTTAGGGTTGGGGTAGGTGTAGACGTTAATAACTGTGATGGTTGGGTTTAGGGTTGGGGAAGGTGTAGACATTAATAACTGTGATGGTTGGGTTTAGGGTTGGGGTAGGTGTAGACATTAATAACTGTGATGGTTGGGTTTAGGGTTGGGGAAGGTGTTGACGTTAATAACTGTGATGGTTGGGTTTAGGGTTGGGGAAGGTGTAGACATTAATAACTGTGATGGTTGGGTTTAGGGTTGGGGTAGGTGTAGACATTAATAACTGTGATGGTTGGGTTTAGGGTTGGGGAAGGTGTTGACGTTAATAACTGTGATGGTTGGGTTTAGGGTTGGGGTAGGTGTAGACATTAATAACTGTGATGGTTGGGTTTAGGGTTGGGGAAGGTGTTGACGTTAATAACTGTGATGGTTGGGTTTAGGGTTGGGGTAGGTGTAGACGTTATTAAGTGTGATGGTTGGGTTTAGGGTTGGGGAAGGTGTAGACATTAATAACTGTGATGGTTGGGTTTAGGGATGGGGTAGGTGTAGACATTAATAACTGTGATGGTTGGGTTTAGGGTTGGGGAAGGTGTAGACGTTATTAACTGTGATGGTTGGGTTTAGGGTTGGGGTAGGTGTAGACGTTAATAACTGTGATGGTTGGGTTTAGGTGTGAAGTAGGTGTAGAGGTTAATAACTGATGTACAGCGCCATCTTTCCAGCAACTTAGTTTTGACATGTCTTCATAACTTCAATTTACGCCTCTAATGCACTTCAAGTTACGCCCCTAAGGCCCCTTCATGTTACGCTCCTGTCTTGCAGTCCGCAGACAGACACTACTCCTTTCAGCAGCAACCCAACACTGGGAAACACCAATATACTCGACATTCACACACATACATTATGACGAATTTAGTTTATTCAATTCACCTATACCATGTGTCTTTGAATTGTGGGGGAAACCGGAGCACCCAGAGGAAACCCATGCCAACACGAGAAGAACATGCAAACTCCACACAGAAACGGGGCTCGAACCAGCAACCTTCACCAACCACTGCACCACAGTGCCACCCAAATGTTGAAATGAATCGCTAAATTACATTTTAAACCAGTGATTTGATGTTTTCCACAAGCCTGGAGTCACAACAAGCAAGTTATAATTTAACACACACTTAAATACAGTATGTGTGCATAAAATAAACCCTTCAAACAGTCAGACAGAACAAGCAGACTACATATTTACATAAATAAACCTGTTTGCAGTTTAATAGCCTATATTCACAAACACCACTCCAAAGCACAACCTCATTAGGTGTAAAGCACACATTTTGATTCCCTAATCCAAAAATTGTCAAAATGTCACATTCTAGAGCTAATTCAGTTCATACAGTGCGCGTTTGAGGAAGTCCGTTTTCATTTCCCCCAGAAGCTCCAAGCACAGCTGCTACAAAATGACTTACTTTCCTTCTACAGGAGATACAGCCAATTCTGTCATTTGCATTCCAGCTCCGCAGAGACACAAACACACACACGCGCACGCTGGCATATCACTCCAGAGACCACCTCAAGCAGCTGTGAAATTAGTTACACGTTTTGAATTTGTCATTTTGAAATATTTTGTGTGCGTTTAGGTGACTAATGAAATGCCGGCTGTTTTTTAAGACAAGGATTTCAGTTAAACCCCCTTTTTGCCGATAAACGCGGGCTGAGGCGTGATGGGGATGACTGATGCGTTTGGTCTTTCCACGGTGTTTACAAACACAAAAGCGGCTCCACTGTCAAGTCGCTGACCACTTCAGGTGTTCACGCGGTATCGCTGAAGGAGGATTGTGTAATCTTCATCACGTTAGTTTACGTTCCGCACGCGCGTAACCGAGCAGCTACACATCGAGCACTAGCGAAATGAGGAGCACGCGCTGAATGTAAAGCAGCCTACTACTGCTCGTTTATTATGCTGAAGTGCACTCTGGGCCGTGAGCGCATGTATGTTTTCTGGTCTCTGGGTGCTTAAATGTAACATTTGGAGAGTATGTATTGGCCCACAATGACTGTATTTCATTCTTTATGACTTCTTAAATGAATGGAGGGAGGAAGAAAGATAAAAGAGAGAGAGAGAGAGAGAGAGAGAGAGAGAGAGAGAGAGAGAGAGAGAGAGAGAGAGAGAGATGCTGGCTGGAGACAGAGAGAGCTTTATGAAAACAGGCAGGTGCCTGTATTGAGAGAGTGGATATGAGACGCTGAGACAGTAAAGGAATGTTTATGCGGACAAAATGACAGGAAGTCTGGAGATTTCTGGCAAAAACAAGCGTAAGAGCAATGTTGAGTACATGTTATGCAAATGAGCACTGAAAAACAATGGCAGTGAAGAAAATGTCTTTTTTTTAGATTTGCAAACTATAATAAAGCTAATTTATTGAAAAATGTTATCTTTTCAGCTAATTGATAGGATTTTAAGTTAGGATTTTAAAATTAAAGCTAGTTAGAAATATTCAAATGTAATAAAATGATGTAAGCCCCAAAAAAACATTTCTAAAAATTTAACTAAAACTAAACTGAAAAACCAAAACATTATTAAAAAAATATTTTTATTTTTTATCCAACTTTTTTTTGACTAAAGTGCCATCTTTGTGGGGAAAGCTGCTTTTTTTAATTTGTGTACTGAATTCAGTAACTTTTTTTTTGCTCTATATTTATTTATTTATTTATTTATTTAATGCCAAAAAATGCAATTCAATTGAAACAACTACAGTATTAAAATAAAAAATATAAAAGTAAAATACATATGAATAAATAATAGAAGGGCTTTTTTTATTTAATTAAAAAAAACACATTTTTCCACACAATACTGCAGCACATGGTCAATTTAATCATTTAAATAAATTGAGTATGATTAATTTTATAGGTATGATTTAATTTTTTCTGATTACAGAAGTTCAACTGCTCGTTAAGGCAAATTTCTAATCAGCCAATCACATGGCAGCAACTCACTGCATTTAGTAATGTCAAGATGATCTGCTGCAGTTGAAACAAAGCATTAGAATGGGGAAGAAAAGTGATTTAAGTGACTTTGAAAGTGGCATGGTTGTTTGTGCCAGACGGGCTATGAGTATTTCAGAAACTGCTGATCTACTGGGATTTTCACGCACAACTATCTCTAGGGTTTACAGAGAATGGTCTGAAAAAGAGTTCTGTCAGTTCTGTAGGCGCAAATGCCTTGTTGATCCCAGAGGTCAGAGGAGAATGGCCAGACTGGTTCGAGCTGATAGAAAGACAACAGTAACTAAAATAACCACTTGTTACAACCGAGGTATGCAGAAGAGCATCTCTGAACGCACAACACGTCCAACCTTGAGGCAGATGGGTTAAAGCAGCAGAAGATCACACTGGGTGCCACTCCTGTCAGCTAAGAACAGGAAACTTAAGTTATATTTCAAAATTGTGTAATCTTCTACAAAAATGTTAATTAAAAACAAATATATAATTTTTTTAAGCTATATATTTTGTAGCATATTATATTATATTATATTTATTATATTATATTATATTATATTATATTATATTATATTATATTATATTATATTATATTTTAAATTTATCCTGACTCTTGACTGGCAACAACTGCTACAATAGTACAAAAATAATAGTAAAATATCACACCGAATAAGAAATTATTTCAATAAGCTGCATATTAAGCTGCATATAAACACCTACACTTATGCACTTTCTCAGAATGGCAAACTGTAATCCTATTATGTGACATTTACATTTGTATTAAGCAGATACTTTTATCCAAATTGGCTTACAAAAGTGGTAACAAGGCAATTCATGAAAAAAAAAAAACTATATTTGAAAAATATAATGGCAGGTTAGTTAAAAAGAAAATTAGATTAGAAACCAAAGAAGTGAAGAAAAAAAATGCAGAGAAGTAGCTTTTAAAAAAAATAAAAATAAAATAAAAGTTAATAAAAAAAACATTTATTATTATTATTAAATTGTATCATTTTCCTACACTACAAAGAACTATGTAATTCTGTTTTAGATGAATATACTGTACGTGAGCCAGCATAACCTTCAATATGGACCAGATCTTTTGTTGCACAGTAAAAAGCCTCACCGTGAAACTAGTGTGAACAGAGCTTTAGAGTGTATGTGTGTGTGTGTGTGTGTGTGTGTGTGGTTGTGCATGTGAGAGAGGACGCCTAACCTAAGTGGATATTGAATAAAGACAGATGAAAGGGAAGATGGAGAGATGCTGAAGTAGACAACAGGATTTGATGTAAAATAAATATGAAAACTCTCTATGGAGACTGTCCTTGTAGGCCCAATAACACGTCCCTGTGAAACGAGTGTACAATAGAAATCAATACCATGCCCATTCTACATAGGGCTTTAGGTTTAATAGAAGAAAAATACAACTCTCACTGTTTGGAAAGCGACCATGATCAAGGTCTAGCGATTCAACTGTTCATTTCAGCTCATCTTGTGGATTCAACTCAATTTCTGAAGGGACACTGAACAATTCTATAATATGTACCGAATGCAGATCATCTAAATAAACATGAACTGTGAATATATGAAATAAGAAATCAGATAATGGAGTATGACATAAAATATGTGGCACTGTGGTGGTTTTATAATGGGGACTGTCAAACACAACCCTGACCATTCTGACTAGAAAAAAAAATACAGAAATGCATGACCAATAGCAATGTACTTTATATGTTTTCATAATAATAATTGTGAAAAAGCATCCTCTGGTGAGCAATACTTTTTATTAGAGTACACAACAGGTGTTTATTGTTACAAAGCAACTTAAGAGACTGTCTAAATCTGCCTTTACACATGGATTTAAATGTATCATTTTGAACATAGTACATTTAAATCACTTTATTTTTTTACTAATACATTAGTTAGTAGTACATTACAATGTAATACAGCATTATTTTAACAGAACATTAGAACGTGTACTGTTGAATAAATAAAGATTGAAAAATTAAGATTTTTTTTTAGAAAACACTCACAAAAATGTGAGTTAGAGTAACAACAGTTTATATAATAATATATTCTGTCAGGTAAATTCAAAACAAGAATCATTTGATGACATTACATCCTTAAAAAGGATGTAATTATTTGTCATTTTAAATCTTTATTCTCATGCCACTATCCCACAAACCAAATATAAATATTTCTGAACAGTTCAGTCTGGTTCTCGAATCTGATTGGCTGATAGCCGTGCAATATTCTGCAATAACAGCACTCGTACAGCCTCATCACCCTTCTGTATTACTCTGCCCACATAGAGTGACAGCAGATCAATACACTCACTACAGTTTGACAAATATTGCAGCATAATGTACTTCTGAGTTTTTTTTTTTTTTTTTGTCGAGAATGTAGTTGTTTAGATTGCAACTATGCAGTTTATTTATAAGGATAATTTTTAAATATTCATAATTTCGAAGATACAGCACATTGGCGGCCATCAGCCTGTCATACTGAGCAGAGCAAAGACAGTTGACGCTCCGCCACAAGATGGCGACAGAAAATGCATAATAAGCCCTTACAGGAGAAAAACTCAGCATAATTTAAACTACAGTTGATCAAATCATTATAAAACAGGGAAGTGACTTTCTAAGTCGATCTTTCTTTTTGTATGTTGTAGTATTGTATTTATACCATAGAAATCTGAAAGTGTTTGCTTTGCTTTGGCTTTTTTGGGGTTAATTACTGTGATATCCCGATTGCATCAGAGAAATACTGGGAAATGTCTCTAGACTAATAGCATTTCATGCTGAGTTATTACTCTAGGGAATCATTCAAATACTAGCTTTAAAGTGACGTGTGTGAAGTAGCAACGGTTTCTGCTCTTCTGACGTCAACTGCAGATGTGAATGAATGGCGGAAGAAAGCAGTTCCTCAAACAAAAGGATTTTTAGACTCTTCATGTTTGATTTTCTTTTTTATATACATGATTATGCCATTGGATTTTTGTACAACACAATATCACACTCATAGCAGTGTGATATGGCTGTATATCGGCACTGTTGGGACACTACCAGTGCTGATATACAGCCATATCGCACTGCTACTGTACTTGTGTGATATTGCTCTTATATATATATGAAAAAATCTTTTCTCAGTTAAACTGAAAACGGGGAAAAAAATAAACAGGGGGGCTAATAATTCTGTCTTCAACTGCATATATATATATATATATATATATATATATATATATATATATATATATATATATATATATATTGATTATTATTAGACCGCTTGTTTATTTTTTCCCCATCTTCTGTTTACGTAGAGAAGATTTCTTCAACACATTTCTAAACATAATAGTTTACTCATTTCTAATATCTGATTTATTTTATCTTTGTCATGATGACAGTAAATAATATTTTACTAGATATTTTTCAAGACACTTCTATGCAGCTTAAAGTGACATTTAAAGGCTTAACTAGGTTAATTAGGTTAACTAGGCAGGTTAGGGTAATTAGGCAAGTTATTGTATAATGATGGTTTGTTCTGTAGACTATCGAGAAAAAATATAGCTTAAAGGGGCTAATAATTTTGACCTTAAAATGGTGTTTAAAAAATTAAAAACTGCTTTTATTCTAGCCGAAATAAAACAAATAAGACTTTCTCCAGAAGAAAAAATATTGTCAGACATACCGTGAAAATTTCCTTGCTCTAGTAAACATCATTTGGAATATATTTAAAAAAGAAGAAAAAATATATATATAAACGCAATCATCTATTTTTCTATATAATGTAACAAATATAGATGAAAATAAGTATGTTGTTTCCTTTTTATAAACATTAAAGCTGCATTTTACTTGCACAAACAGCAGAACAGCTTTCTATGTGGGCTACACAAAATCGCTTTTCTAAAGCACATTTGATCTCATCTTTCACTCATATATACTGTACTTAATTTTTATTACCAACTTGGTCCCACTTTATATTAACTAATATGTACTTACACTGAAATTAATTATTAAAGGGGTGGTCCAGAGTGTATTTTTAAGGCTTGGTTGTGTTTATAAGATGCAAAGCAATGTGTGCTCATGCTTCATTTGTAAAAAAAAAAATCACATAATTTTTTTTACATATCTTACTTTAATTATACACAGCTACTCTGCTAACATGAAAACAACAATCATATTTACAGAAACTATAGTTCCTCCGAAAGCCTGCGCTCAAGAGGCTCTGATTGGTAAGCTAACATAATGTGATGTGATTCGCAGATCCATGTCACCAGGAAAAGCACCAAGCCTCTACTAGCACATGTCGTTATGTTAGCCGTATCAATTTGAGCCTGAATCAAACAGAAAATGACACAGAGGACACAGCTGAACCTCATACCTGCTCTCTAAAGTAAAATCTGACAAGTGTCTTTCACATATATTCTGAATAAGCATCTTTAGGTAATATGAAACATTCGCATATCTTTTGCGAGTTTGTTATTTAGGATGTAGAACGCATGGAAAACAGCCGCATAGAGAGACTCTGCAGCACTGCTGAAGATTGTGGCTGTTTACAGCGGTTTGATAGATAAATATGAATGTGTAGCGAAATTTTTACCGGTGACAAACAGCATTTTCTATTGTTTACATCCTTGTTTATGCTCCTGCTACAACATACCATTAACTCTAGAAACTATACATGCAATAGATCAATTTTAACAAATAAAAATACTTACATGTTGTGGCTCACAATTTACAGCTTCGTCTATTATGGTTGGAGCTGCTCCTTCTGTCCTTTATCAAATGCTAGCTATATATATATTTTTTTTTTAATTATCTGGAACATAATTAAAAATAAATTGTAAGCACTTCTCTCTTTGTGTCATGCCTTTGGAAGCCCAAATACAAAATTAGAACGAGCTCTGTGGAAATAGCAGCGTTTGGACGGCATTTTAGCTTTATCTTCTAAAACATTACAGCGCTTCTGGCCATGCCCCTTCACTGTGCAAGGTGTATGCGTGTAACCTGTAGGGTTTGTGATCTCATTAACCCGGATGTATATATTTTTTTGTAGTCGCCAAACTCCGTTCGCTGTAGGCTAAGCCTACCCATATCCCACCTGAAGACAACCAGAAGTGTTCTGCAATGCATACTTTGACCTAAGTACCTTGTAGTTAAGGCCACTTAATATAAAGTGGGAACTAACACTTTTTTGTTATGTAATGCAAATGCATTTCAAATACCCCCCAAATTTTTTGGATGCAGCGCATATGAGAACACATTGGCTAAATCATAGCTTAAAGCATCTCTTTCAGATGCTAAAATATATGTTTAGCATCTGAAAATAAGAGCAGAAGCGATGTCTGCCTAAACGCCTGGTTTTCTGGGATTGCATGTATATTTGAGTATGGAGAATTGAGGGTATGAAAGCGATATTTTGAGTGATGGACAAAACACGGCTGAGTGTGGGATGTAAAAGAGAAGGGAAGGCTTGAGATTAATACACAGATTGACAGGAGGTAAAAACTCCCCAGCGGAAGAATAATATTCATCACCCCGCTCGCTATTCACTTTCATTTCGCTGTAATTCTCCCCTATCTGTGACTGCCAAAACACTCTATCACTCCACTGCCATCATCCCTCGCTCTCTCTAGTGCGCTTACACAAACTGAATGTGAAAGTAAATGATGTAAGAATGCTGTCTGTGAAAACGCACTGTTAGCTAAACTAGCGGCGAAGGTTGACATCTCTGACAAACATTTCAATCTCAACACAAGCAGCTCTGCAGAAGCAAATCACCTGAAACACACCGTACCCAAAGCCGCAGTGTAATGCCTCAGCATACTCTCATCTTCAAGTCTACACAATTTCCACAAGTCTGTATTTCAATCTCTATCTTTTTGTCGCAACTCCCCTTTCTAGTGAAATGGGAAAAGGGAATGAGAAAAGCTGAGGCGAGGCTATCACGAAAAATCCCAAACAGGGCTCTGGGTTTGTTGGCATTCTTGGCAATCTCACTAATTTCTCTCAAATATTTACAGAAGATCTGTCATCTGTTATCTGAAACCACTCCTTGTTACTGACTTTAGCACATTAGCTAGTTAAGCAAACTGTTGTTGTTGCTTTGTAAACTTTGTTGAAATGGAAGCATTTGATAGTTTAGCATTGATAGATGCTAGCATTAGGGAAACGTTGCCCCTGAGTGATTTCTCTTTTTTTAGCCTAAAAGCCAGATAAGTGTTGTGCAATAATATACAGCATTACTAAACGACAAGGAGACATGCCTGGGCTGTGCTTCTACAGAAATTCCTTCATAGAAATAACAGCCAGAAAGGATATTGATATTCAGAACCTATCATCAATCCGATCTTTCCAGGTAGGTTTTTTCAATTACTTTATTTACCGTCTGTGGAGTCAAATGACCCTGCTCTGTTAGGCTGAGGCTGGTTTGTATTTCTGCACCCACTTTGCAGCCACATCTGATCTCTGGTCAAGTAGGACGATGGACCCATTCTTCAGCCTTGCTTTGCACTACACTGACGATGATTGGAAGCTGCGCTTGAGATGCCTTGAGATGGCACATTTTCCATTACAAAATTATTGTTAATATTAAAATATTTGTTTACAGGGCGGTTCATTCCGCTGTGGCGACCCTAGATTAACAAAGGGACTAAGCCAAAAACAAAATGAATGAATGAATGAATATTTGTTTACAGAAGATGCAAGAAATGCACTGTTTAAAATATTATTTACAGGATATGCAAGAGTAATTTAGAAGAGATACTGCTTAATTTCTAATCTAATAAAACTTTGAAAATAATTTATTTTGTTTCCAAAAGTGCAAGTTATTTATTTTCCCTTTTTTATAAGAACAGTTCATTTTAGGTAATGTGTGTTTATAATTTCAGTTTTTCAGCATTGATGTTCAGTAAATAATCATAGATAGTAGATGGTGTGTGTTTCCTTAAATTATTAAAGTAATAAAATATCAAGTATAAAACCTGTCAGTGAACTTTAAGGGCAAAACAATAAAATAAATGAATAAAATAATTTTTCATATACAGTATATCGAGTATATATCGAATAATCGAGTTAAAATGTTTAATTAATCGAGATTTAGATTTTTGGTCAAATCACCAAGCCGTAACAAGTAGTAATTACTTGATGTATGGAGACATAAACGCATTTTTTGTTGGAATCTTGTAATTATGGTAACTATGAACGCTATAGTACATTATTTTTTGTTGTTATTTGTATTTTGTTTTTAAACCATGGTAAACTTTTTAAAGGGTAGTTCAAATTTTTTTTAAAGAATATTTTTATCACAACTTGTAAGACTGGACAAAGCTGAAACTTTGTAACCCTAAAAAAAAGCTCTTCAGATTAGCCAGAATAATATGCTTTTTGTAATCAGACCTTGGTAAAAAAAAAAAAAAAAAGCTTAGAGAAACAAGTTTTTTTTTTTTGACCCAGAACTGCCTTTGCTGTGGTAGAAAAGTGTGGAAATAGGCCTGTCATGATATCTATTTTTTGTTGTTCGATATATTGCACCAAAATATATTGCGATAAAGGATATTATTGTTATTTTAAGACCATTTTAAGCCACTCATTACTGTATATAATGCCAGAATGACATCATAACAGCATAATGGAAGTACAGTCTTTCAAAGAACACATATTTTATTCTAAGATCATTTCATTTAAGTATAGTCATTTTAACTATTTAATAATTAAGTGCTGGAATCAGAATGTCAAAAAGTATATCCTAAACAAATAAATAATAATAAACATAAAGTGTGCAAAGTAAAAAGCAACAGAGGCTGCGATTTCTGCCACCAGATCTACTTTCAGTTGTCAGGTGTCCAGATGAACAGGAGAGGATTTAACTAATAAGCGAGGTAAGCGGCTGCTTAGGGCCCCAGGAAATTTGGGCCCCCCCAATAAATACCTAGAAGTATGAATTATATCTATAAATCATATATATATAACATCGTTTTCTCTCATATTTATCATAATAAGTCGAGGGTCTAATTAATGAAAGTGTATCATAATCATTATGTCTGCCCAAATTTGTCCCCCACCCCAATAATGTAGCAGTTCAGCAGTCAAATCAGATGAAGATTTAGTTTTAAAAATGAAACTATTTATTTATTATTTTTAGTTGTTTTGTTTTTTAAGAAACAAAATTTGAAAAGAAGATTGAGTTATATAAGAAAAAAAGTAAGCAAACTAAATAAACAAACAAATACACAAATAAATAAATATATACAAATGGTGTATATTAGGACTTTTGGGCCCCATGGCTGGAATTGTTTAGGTCCCCCAAATCACTAAATCCGCCTCTGCACATGAAAATATACTATAGTAATTTATAGTAAATACTATAATGTTTTTTAACCATACTGACAATGACACCTTCAATAGAGATAGAGAGGTTATGCAATCAGCTAAAATGTGGCTAGAATTGATTTTTAGGTATGGGTGATATACAGTGCATTCGGAAAACATTCATAGCACTTCACTTTTTCCACATTCTTTTATGTTACAGCCTTATTCCAAAATGGATTTAATTCATTTATTTCCTCCAAATTCTGCACACAATACCACATAATGACAATGTGAATTTTTTTTTTTTTGAAATTGTTGCAAATTTATTAAAAACAAAAAACCTGAAAAATCACATGTACATAAGTATTCACAGCCTCTGATGTGAAGCTCTAAATTGAGCTCAGGTACATTCTGTTTCCACTGATCATTCTTGGTCAGCAGCTTAATTGGAGTTCACCTGTGGTAAATTCAGTTGATTGGACATGATTTGAAAAGGCATACACCTGTCTTTATAAGGTCCCAGGGTTGACAGTGCATGTCAAAACACAAACCTAGCATAAAGATAAAGCAATTGTCTGTAGACCTCCCAGACAGGATTGTCTCAAGGCACAAGGCTGGGGAAGGTTACAGAAAAAATTTCTGCTGCTCTGAAAGTTCCAATGAGCACAGTGGCCTCCATCATACGTAAGTGGAAGATGTTTGGAACCACCAGGACTCTTCCTAGAGCTGGCCGGCCATCTAAGCTGAGTGATCGGGGGAGAAGGGCCTTAGAGAGGCGATCAATAACTCGATGGTCACTCTGTCTGAGCTCCAGCGTTCTTCTGTGGAGAGAGGAGAACCTTACAGAAGAACAACCATCTGTGCAGCAATCCACTAATCAGGCCTGTATGGTAGAGTGGCCAGACGGAAGCCACTCCCCACCTGAAAGAGCATCTGAAGAAAAGGCATCTGAAGGACTCTCAGACCATAAGAAACAAAATACTCTGGTCTGATGAGACTAAAATTGAACTCTTTGGAGTGAATGCCAGGCGTTACGTTTGGAGAAAACCAGGCACCGTTCATCACCAGGCTAATACCATTTCTACAGTGAATCATGGTGATGGAAGCATCATGCTGTGGGGATGTTTTTCAGCAGCAGGAACTGGGAAGACTAGTCAGGATAGAGGGAAAGATGAACGCAGCAATGTACAGAGACATCCTGAATGAAAACCTGCTTCAGAGTGCTCTTGACCTCAGACTGGTGCGACGGTTCATCTTCCAGCAGGACAATGACCCAAAGCACACCATTGATGTTTTGGCGGAGTGGCTTCACAACAACTGGGTGAATGTCCTTGAGTGGCTCAGCCAGAGCCCAGACTTAAATCCTATTGAACATCTCTGGAGAGATCTTAAAATGGCTGTACATTGTCGCTTCCCATCCAAGCTGATAGAGCTTGAGAGGTACTGCAAAGAGGAATGAGCAAAAATTCCCAAAGACAGGTGTGCCAAGCTTGTGGCATCATATTCAAAAAGACTTGAGGCTGTAATTGCTGCCAAAAGTGCATCAAGAAAGTATTGAGCAAAGGCTGTGAATACTTATGTACATGTGATTTTTCAGGTTTTTTATTTTCAATAAATTTGCAACAATTTCAAAAACTCTTTTTTTCACATTGTCATTATGGGGTATTGTGTGTAGAAATTTGAGGAAATAAATGAATTTAATCCCTTTTGGAATAAGGCTGTAACATAAAAAAATGTGGAAAAAGTGAAGCGCTATGAATATTTTCTGCATGCACTGTATATTGCATCACTGTATATTACTGTATATACTTTTAGCATCACTGTATATTACATCACATGATTGAGGTCATGTCCATGTATTGTGCGATAAGTCGATATATTGAATATTGTCACAGGCCTATGTGGAAATGCTCAAGAACAGAGCCTGTAAACTTTCACTGTCAGTAAAAAACAGGCCTCACTATAAAAAAAAGTCTTGTTATCTGTCACCAAATTCTCTCTGCGTTTTCTGTGCCCACACTTCTGGATGTGTCTCATATACGTTCACCCCTCCCCTTCCTCCGTCATTCCCTTGATCCCCCAGGACACAATTACAGTTTTCCCCTGGATACAAACTAATTAGCTTAAAAAAAAAAACTCCCACGAATGAATGAATAAATAAATGAGGGGAAGGGAGCTAAATAAATGCTAATCCTTGGTGCAGTGCTCAGACTCATGGACAGAGGGACACTACAAGAGCTTCCTTCACACACACATATACACACACAGACTGCGGACGGATGCAGTTGTTGCTGAAGCGCTGCGGGGGCCTGTAGTAAATCACCACACCTGTGCAGTGTAACCTGTGCGCGCTGCCTCTCTCTTCCCAAGGGAACAAACGTCCCACTTAAACACTTGTATTAAAGCTTCTGCAGGAAAACAAATGTGCGTTGGGAGAAAAAGCTCTTAATAAACGATGCCAGACTGAGACAGAGCAGGGAGTTAAATGCCTCTAACGGCACACACTGAAACAGCCCTAAACAAACATATTTTAATAAAGACTAGCGCTACTAGCTAACATTACGCTAACAGGTCTGCGTTCGGTGTACATTAGCGGTTAATATAATCGAGGCTGAGCAAGAATGCTAATTATCAGGAAGCTTTGGGAGCCATTAGCTCTTCCGCTATGAATAAAAGAGGACGAGCTAAACTGACAAGTGTACATAACTCAGGGCGCTAATGCTAATGCCAAAGGACGAGCTTAATGGCCAAGGCAACACACCGATGAGGTGTAATCAGTTTTGCACTTGTATTATTGTCTGACTAAACATTAGAATCGATCCGAAGATCCATGTTTTCATCAGCACCTGAGGACCACGACGACCCGGGGCAACTATGCACTGTGAAGCAGCCATTTTGATATTCATGACTTTTGCGTCAACGAGAGATATTAATGGCAGGAGGTGATCCGAACTCGGCTTGGAGCGCTTCTTTAATAATGGCTAGACTAACGAAGTGCGGGGAGCTCCAGTAAATGACCCCAGTAGATCCAGCACCATTTTCCTTTAATGGACTTTAATAAAACAGCATGATGGTCCCTTTATAAATCCTCTGTCAAAGGCAGGTGTGGAGGCACAGCAGGGCAGCGCTTCAAAAATCGCTAAGCTAGGGATGTGGAACGAAGAAAGGCTGCTTAGCTGTGCTAGCAAAGATTTGCAGCGTTGCTTAATGAATGTTAGACTAACTTAAAATGCTGTGGGAGTTTAGCAGTGAGACGTACAAAGTGCTTTATTACTCAACTCTTAAGCGAGGCAGCCGGGGAGATGGAGGGAGTGGGAGAAAATGGAAATGGGTGAAGAAAAATGCAGCTGGGTCATTCCCATTATGCATTTCATTTTTATGTACCCATAATGCACAAAAGGGATAGTTCAGGCTAAATTGAAAATTCTGTCATCATCTACTCACCCTTCGTAATCCCAAAACTGTATGACTGAATTTGTTGTGGAACAAAATGCGCTTTGTTGATATTTTGAGAAACTTTTCTTTGTTGATGTTTGCTATTTGTTCATAAAACACAGCAAGAGGATAAGAGGATGGTAGCAAGATCTGTTGGGTTATATCTTAGCTTAACAAGAGCATGCTTCTAAACGTTTTTGTTAGGGATGCTCTGAACAAGATTTTTGAAGCTGATACCGAGCTCAAAACACTGGATATACAATTAAGAGTGCAGCGATTGTTCACGCCCAGGGCTTAATTTGTGCCGGAACTGGTCGACCAGTCTGGTTTTAGAGGGGTTTTGGCCATTTCCAGGCTGGTTTCCAGCCATTTCCAGCTTGGTCTTAGCTGGTCAAGCTGGAAAATGACCAGCTTAAACCAGCTAAAACCAGCTTGACCAGCCTGGTTTAAGCTGGACATAGCTGGTTTTGGCTGGTCAAGCTGGTTTTAGCTGGTCAACTTCCAGCCTGACCAGCCGAGACCAGGCTGGAAACCAGCCTGGAAATAACCAAAACCAATCTAAAACCAGGCTGGTCAACCAGCTAAAACCAGCCAACCATCTTAGGCTGGTTAAAGCTGGATTTTTCAGCAAGGCCAACCCTCTTCACTGTCATCCGCGACACTCCTCCGCCATCCACCGCACCAACACCCCCCACCCCCATCTTTTCCGGGACCTCAAATTAACCCCTGCTCACGCCCCATGCATCATTTTGCTTGTCACGTGTTGTAGCACTGCAGTGTGCACACATGCATCTCAGGTTGTAAACTGTTGTAAAATCGTAAACAAACACTTGCAATGGGTTCATTAGATTGGCCAGATTGGCGAGTACCGATCGAGTCATACACATCGGAGCATCCCTAGTTTTTGTAGTTAATATGGAAGCAGCAACAGATGTTTTCTTCCACATTGTGACATATAGTACATCTCAATGTAACATTATCATCATCAACAGATCATTAAAGTATACAGGGCTACGACTTAATTGACAGTGACTCAATTGACTAGATGCTAAGATGAGTGTTGTATCCAAAAATGGAGGGGTATTTTATTTATTTTAAGAAAGGGGTGGAATTTAAGCACAGTAAATGACACAGTCCAGCATACATATTTAGGGAAGTTTAATTCATTTAATTATAACTCAATATTTTAATTAAAAATTACAAGCTCAAAACAGTCAAAGGTTAAGAGGCCAAGTAAAGCCAACAGTGATAGTACACTACCTGAAATCTTGTCATTGATCCCAGCTGTTAGAGCAACAAATAATAACTTGACTTCTAGTTGATCATTTGGAAAAGTGGCAGAAGGTGGATTATTCTGATGAATCATCTATTGAACTGCATCCCAATCGTCACAAATACTGCAAAAAACCTATTAGAACCCGCACAGACTCAAGATCCTCAAAGAAATCAGTCAAGTTTGGTAAAGGAAAAATCATGGTTTGGGGTTACATTCAGTATGGGGGTGTGCGAGAGATCTGCAGAGTGGATGGCAACATCAACAGCCAGAGCTATCAAGACATTTGTGCTGCCCATTATTACGTTACAAACCACAGGAGAGGGCAAGGATAGCAGTATAGTGCTCATTCTCATACTTTAGCCTCCACATCAAAGTTCCTGAAAGCAAAGAAACTCAAGGTGCTCCAGGATTGCCCAGCCCAGTCAAAAGATATAAACATTATTGAGCATGTCTGGGGTAAGATGAAGGAGGAGGCATTGAAGATGAATCTAAAGATTCTTGATGAACTCTGGGAGTCCTGCAAAAACGCTTTATTTGCCATTCCAGATGACTTTATTAATAAGTTATTTGAGTCACTGCAGAGATGTATAGATGCAGTCGTCCAAGCTCATGGGAGTCATACACAATATTTATTCTTTTTTCACTGCACCATAACTTTATATTCTATAACTGTACATTATTTCTGTTAAGTGACAAGACTTTTGTCTAAGCAAAGTCAGACCTTACTGTCCTAACTAAAAAATAAAAAATCAAGGCATGATCATATTTTATTTTGGTAAAATAAACATAATCTAGAGGCCTTTGCCTTTCATATAAGCCACTTCTGATACCAAATGATCAACTAGAAGTCAAGTTATGATTTGTTGTTCCTAAAACTTAGATAGGCGACAAGACTTTTGTCAAGTAGTGTATAATAGTTTATTAAATAGTGTAATAATGGCAATACTATAAACCTAATTATTGATAAATTATCAACATCTACATTTAAATAACCATTGTGATTATTCAATACTTTTAAATCTAAACTCACATATGAGTTAATACTTAAATGAATAAAGTAAATTAAACTAATAAATATTGTCCCCTTACATAATGAAAGTTCATAAAATGGTAAATTGCACATATAATTAACATGCAATAGTGACAATTGAGAATGTTTTCTGTTTTACATAAAAAAGTATGCTGTCTTTACCTAAATGTATTTTTCATAATAGTAAATAGTAAAATTGGGGCAGCACGGTGGCGCAGTGGGTAGCACAATTGCCTTACAGCAAGAAGGTCGCTGGTTCGAGCCTCGGCTGGGTCAGTTGGCACTTCTGTGTGGAGTTTGCATGTTCTCCCCTTGTTGGCGTGGGTTTCATCCGGGTGCTCTAGTTTCCCCAACAAGTCCAAATACATGTGGTATAGGTGAATTGGGTAAGCTAAATTGTCCATTGTGTATGTGTGCAAATGAGTGTGTATGGATGTTCCCCAGTGATGGGTTGCGGCTGGAAGGGCATATGCTGTGTAAAACATATGCTGGATAAGTTGGCGATTCATTCTGCTGTGGCGACCACAGATTAATATAGTGACTAAGCCAAAAACAAAAAATGAATGAATGAATAAATAGTCAAATTCACTCAGCATAGATACATTAAACCACTTAAATACAGATTCTTTTAGTAAATCTGTCCATTTTTATGAGTGCGCATGAATGAATCCGTCACAATAAGATTAATAATGTATTAAAAAACAGATAGGCTGAAATTTAATTTCCTGTCCACTTAAATTAAAAAGAAACGCTTCAAGAACAACACAAGCATAGTCATCAGTTAAAAATTACAGTGCTCATAACAGGAACGACCCATGAAGCTCCGCTTTGACAGACTATGTATGTGTCATCTTTGTCATGCCTGGTACATCATTAGAGAGATGGGTGGGAAAAGGCTATGTGTCACTCTGCAGTAGACCAGCCATTAGACTCAGAGAGGGTCAGCACTCTTTCCCGCTCTTTTTCTCTCACTTCACATTTACTGCCTGTCTTGGTCATTACCTTTTATCTTTCCCTAAAATTCCACTCATTTTCTCTCGCTCTCTCTTTTTCTGACAGTCAGGTGAAGTGTGCAATATTACTAATAATATCCCGTGCGCATTCCCATCGTTGTCCACCATTAGCGTCCTCTATTGCATATTAACATGACCACTGCCACAACCTGACCTTGAAGTGTCGACACCTTAGCAACACAAGCATAAACATACCAAACCCTCAACAGTCAAGAGCCCCCACCCGTCCGTTACCCTAACTCTTAACCCCAGCCTATATTACATCTCCATGGTGACCGGTGCCTGGCAACAGCTGTAAGAGAGCGGTTGTCGTAGGGATGCGATGTGAGGCGATGATGTCATGGCCTGGTTACTTCAGACTCAGGGGGCTATTATTGCCGCTCTTATGGGAGATGTTTGAACATTATACATTCGCCACCCTGTTACCACAGCCATCCACTGCAATCACCGTCGGGCTCAGACCTCGATTTGTCTTCATTAGGGAGAATTCAGTGGCGCTTCGTTCGTTACCCCATCCCCACTTCGCTGTCATTCATTCCGACCTCTGGTCTCGCTCTTTCCCCCACTGTACACATCTCGTTCTTTCCTCACGCTCGTTTTTTCACTCCTCCAATCAAGCCTAAGTAATGCGGTGAACGGCTACGCACAGTAAGTATGCCTGCTTTGTGTAGCCACACACTATCTACACACAAAATCAATACGGTGCATTGGACTCACCTTAAAGTAAACAAGTATACACTGACCACCTTCTGTTTCGCTCTCCTCTCGGTACAGGCACAGTGTACTCTCAGTGCTCTCAGAGGACTGTGACCTTTTTATTCAGGCGGACACAGTGAAAATGCATTAATAGTGCAACCCTCATGGTGCCTACACAGTGGAGCGTACGCCTCATCAGATAATGGAAAGGATAGAAAAAGAAAAATGATGGTGACCAAATGTTGAGAAATATTAAAGGAACTCGTTATGTACTCGTTATTTACTAACCCTCATGTTGTTACGAAACCCATCAGGCATTTTATTTATTTTCGCAACACAACCAAAGGTATGTTTAGATTTATACCCCTCCATTAAATCTCAGGCTTCAGAAAAATGACGGAAAAGTAGTCTATGGGACTCCAGTGGTAACATTCCAATTTTATGAAGCGATGTGAATCCTTTGTGTGTGCTAAAAGTCAAAAAATAAGTCTTTACTGACTTAATCCGAGCTCATACCACAGGAGCTTTAGGCTGATTTATCCCTGATTCACCCCTGCAGACAATCTGACAAAAGCAAACCGATTAGGAAATGTAGTTGGCAGAGGAAGAACCTCAGATGATCTTAGGCTGCAGATCTGAAATGGCGCTTCAACAGGTAATGTTTAAATTTGTTAGCAAGCAAACCCTGTGTGTTTAAAACTGAGATGATGTTCTCCCTAGCGTGCTTTTTGTTCATATGGTTGTTGATTTAAAACCTGAGATATCAAAAAATAGGCAGAAAATTCAAATTTTCTGGAACTGAGATGTTTATTAAACCATCTTGCCAATTTTTGCCATATACACTTTTTTCAAATTTATTTTGAAAAATTAGGTTGATACATCAGGTGTTTGTGCAACTTTTTGCTCACAACAAGTTAATTTTAATGACAAAATATAATTTGGGCCTCGACATTTTGACAACAGAGAACATTTCAGGCAGTTTTTCTCTTTGTTTTTACAAAACAGTTACCTGTTATAAATCATATACAACAGGTTTTTAAACAAATTATTGATCAGGTTGATATTATATAGGTCTTAGAAACTCGTGTATCAAATATAATACATGCGTTTATATAATACATTCACACGGTGCATCAGCTTCAACGCTTCCCATTCACTTTGAATGGGTAATTTCAGGCGTTGCCGAACTGCATTGTTGGCACTGCTTCAGTGGCATTGCTCGCTGCAGAAGTTGGGACTTTCTCAACTTTTCAAGCGCCGATGCAAGCGTCAGCCAATCTGATCGCTGTATGCAAATACACCACCTTAGACAGTAGCCGATTGCTTACTAAATTCATTGGCTGACGCTGCTATGATGATCGCGTCAGCCCCAACTTCAGACACGCACTTTGGCAAGCGTTGATGCTGAAGCCCCGTGTGAATGGGGCATTATAGAGTTAAGTTCTACAGGCAGTATCACTGTTGCCAGTCTTCCACAAGGCGTTCCTCCATCTTTGCTGTCTAACGGACCTGTACAGCTGCTTGTTTTACTGTCAAACACCGGCTATTGTGACAGAAGTCATAATCATACAGCTTTTAAATGTCACAAATCATGCATGTTTGATCAGATTAGAGAGGCTATGACATGTCTCAGATTGGGAGGTTTAACACTTGGCCTTTGAATTCTGTACAGTATATTCAACAATGATCCACCTTCACTAAACCTAAAATAATGCAGTAAAATGTTTGTATGTAATGTAATGTGAGTGTATGTAGCATATTTATTGTGTATGGCCATACACACAAAGAGCTTTACAACCATGGGGGGAGGGGGTCTCTCCACACCACCACCAGTGTGCAGCATTCACTTGGATGATGCTACGGCAGCCACAGGACAACTGTGTCAGTGCGCTTACCACACACCAGCTATTGGTGGAGTGGAAAGATAGTGATAGAGCCAATTCAGTGGATGGAGATGATTGGTAAGGGCCGATGGAGAGAATTTAGCCTGGACACAAGAAGTGCCATGGGATTTTTAATGACCACATAGGGTCAGGACCTCAGTTTAACGTCTTATCCGAAAGATGGCGCTCACTGACAGAATAGTGTCGCTTTCAGTATACTGGAGCATTAGGAGACACACAGACCTGGCCTCACTAACCCCATTTCCAACAGCAACCTAGTTTTCCCATGTGGTCTCCCATCCAGGTACTGACCAGGCTCAGCCCTGTTTATCTTCAGTGTGTAACCAACGTCATCATTCATCACATACTCTGTGAATGTCTTGCTTTTCCCTTGTCAGTGTGCAGCAATATTGATTTCATCACTATTTGATCAGTGGGCACCACTCTATTTTAACTAAAGTAAAGGTTTACGTTTTTTAATGCTAAACACTTTGGCAAAAAAAAGACAATTGGAATGATGCAACCTACAGCACCAAGATATGAGCATTTCCTATTAGTAAAAGATGCTTTCATGACATGTTTGCAATTTTTTTATCTATTGCGATTCTATTTTATCTGAGCTTGAGTTCTGTGTGGTTAGCACTGTTGCCTCACAGCAAGAACGTCTTTGGTTCTGGCCATTAACAAAACCAGCAGATGTTTCTGTGCGGAGTTTGCATGTTCTCCCCGTGCTCGCGTGGGTTTCCCCCGGGTCCCCCGGTTTCCTCCCACCATTCAAAAACATGCAACTTAAGTTAATTGACTAATCCAAATTAGCACCATAGACAGGCTCTTAGCGGGTAGCTATCTCTTAAGAGCAATATCTATATGTTTATTAGCTTCTACAGTAGTGGAGTTCTCGAGTTCTACCTGAGCTCAAACTCCCCTCTCGCCTTGTAACGGGAGGGAACCCCAGGCTCGAGGATCTTTTGAGCTCAGGGCTCTCTCCTGGGACGGCATGCCAAACAAGCTTTATAATCTATCATCAGCTAAGTGTGAACTCTTGAAATGACATTTCAAGACAAAAAAAAAACATAATTTACCTAAATTATGTTTTTTTGTCTTGAAATGTCATTACTTTTTCTAAAATGACCCAAACATTATAAAAATAGGGTACAACAATGGTTTTAGGTTTACGTAGGTTTTTTCCTGCTCTTATATTGGTCACAGTCTTTTTTGGGCCTTTTAGGTCAAATTGAAAATTCAGTGCCACTTTATATTAAGTGGTCCTCACTAGTATGTACTTAGACTGATATTAATAATTCATTACAATGTGGTTATTGTGTAAATACTTGTTTTTACATTGTACTTATACTTGACTAAATACCTGCATGTAATTACATTTGTAATTAATTTATGTAATTACATTTATAATTACACTTTTGACCATCCTTTACACCTTAGCCCACTCTTAAACCTACCCATACCACTAAATCTTTCCCTAACCTTACCCATATCCCACCTTAAGAGCACCAGAAGTCTTCTGCAATACATTATGGACACATTATTGTACTTATATTTTGATGTAAGTGCATTGTAGTCAAGGACACCTAATATAAAGTGGGACCAAAAATTCTGTTATCATTTACTAACCCTTCACTTCTTCCAAAGCTCCTTGAATTTCTTTTTTATGTTGAACACAATATAAAACATTTTGAAGTAAGCTGGAATCTTCCATAGTATTTGTTTCTCCTTCAAAATATCCTCTTTAGTGTTCAACAGAATAAAGAAACTCAGGAAGGTTTGGGACCAGTTGAGGGTTAGTAAATGATGGCAGAATTTTCAGATTTGTGTGAACTACCCCTTTAAGAGTCAAAAATGTAAACGAGCAACATTACCATAAACTCTATGCATAAATTCTGTATGCATAACTGATTTGCATCGACAACACACATGTCATGTTTCTCTCGCGAATGTTTAATGTATATCTATACGGAAGCCCAGCCTTCACGTCTCATCAGGGACTAAACTACTGGAGCCATTTGAAGCTCTAAACTTTTAAGTAAACAGAGTTTTAGCAGAGAGGCAGAAATATTTGAGATATTATTAAAATATCTTCTTTTGCTCTCCAAAGATGAACAAAAGTCTCAAGAGGGTGAGGAAATGATCACAAATTGTTCAATTTTTGAGTCAAATAACCATTTAAATTGGTTCAGTGCTTTCTGTTAATGAATGGAATACTCAGAAAGGCAGGCCAAGGAAACTCAAAATGTTTTTATTCCCGCTTGGATTTAAACTGATGAACTTTAGACATGCATATCCGTCAATCGCTTCAAAGCTTTTTCAAGTGTGTAGGCAGAGTTATAGACACAAACATCTGTGCCTGCAGCTGTACATAACCTGAGTGCTCGCTTATTGATGATAGCATTATTATATAATTCTTGACCTCGAGTTCACTGCTGATTTGAATAAAAACAAGAGAGAAAGAAAGTGAAAGTGAGAGAGAAGCGTCTGTTGATAAAACAGAGGAACTGTTTCTTTTCAAGTGTGGCTCTTCCTTCCTCGAATGATTAAAAACGCCTGTCAAATAATGAGCTAGTCTGAGAAGCTGAAAAGGAATAAATGCTTTCTAAAGGAACTTGTAAATATAAATGTGTACTCTGACAGTGTCCACATCCTCTGCCGAATGTTTATTTGACACTTTAAAGGCTTAAAATCCCACATAAAATCGTCTGATGAGAACTCCTCGGTGTACAGTATACTGTACTTACAGTACTGTCCAAATGCAGTGTTTGGAATGAAACATATTGATCATCACTTTTTTTCTGTTAAATAGCCAAAAGGAAGCAAGCTATTCTGCAGAATTAATGGAGTTGTCAGGGAATGATGGATTTTGCTATACTGTTGTTTATGTTATCTGCAACGTAATTTAAAAATAGTTTACTCACCAAACTGTCATTGATGGCATTTCCATTACAGACAGCTTTGTTGATTGTAATGGGAGTGATTCAGTTCTGACACTTAGTGCTGAGCTGCATGAATCCAGGATAGGCTTAATATTAGCGTAGGTTGTTTACGGCTGATGTTGTTTATTTCAACATCACTATAGATTTCAGCAGATGACACCTTCACAGGTGTTTCTAATTCTAGAGTTATGAAACGTGAAGCTGTTTTTAGACCGATACAAGATTTAGCATCTATCTAGTTATTTGAAAAACGTAGTAACTTTTGGGTTTGGAATCAAACAAAACAAACCAAAACAACAGAAAAATTGCAAATTGTGACTGATGGGGCTCTATTTTAAAGATCTAGATGCAAAGTCTACACAGCATGGCGTAAAAGCATTAAGAGCATGTTTGAATCCACTTTGGCTATTTTTTGGATGGAAAAATACAGTTTGCACTGCGGTGCATGGTCTAACAGGGTTGTGCTTATTCTCTTAATGAGTTATGGGAAGGGCCAGACAGAATCTGCGGATATTTTTAGCTATTTCTGCTGAGAATTTTCTAAAAAATCTGCAGATTTATGCAGAATTATTTTGGCAGTATTGTAACTAAAAACTTAACATAGGAAATGAAAAATAATACCGTTTTAACTTTTATTTAATGTTTACAACGCAAATCCATCTAAATCCACTTATTTGGTAAACAAAGCAAGTCTATAAAATAATATATCTACTAAAAGACAGAAGATATTACTTTACAAACTGTATTGTAAATAAATCAAATAAACATTTTCATACTAGTCAATAACATTTCTGAAATTAATTTAAAAGATGAATGAATATAAATGTACACACATTTACACAAGTAAATAAATAGACTCAATGATGGGCTAAAAATCTGCGTAAATCTGCGGATTTCTGCGCGCGCAGATTCTGTGTGGGTCTAATTGGGTGTGTTTTGAGCATAAATTGCATTAAACCAATTAGAGTCTCATCTCCCATTTCCTTTAAAAGTCAGTTGCATTGTGCCATGGCACATCTACTATTTACATGGCTGACTACATAGGTTGAAAAATGGCCCATTTCCACTGAGTGGTACAGTACAGTATGGTACGGCTCGGAACGGGTCACCTTTATCAGGCTTGCGTTTCCACTGCTAAAAGGGTACCAATGGTAATTGTCATGAATAAACTGAAAAAGCCCACCGAGATGAAGAATGCATAGGCATGAAGGCAGTGGTTTTTATATTTATGTAAAAAAAAATTTTGTAACGTTTCAATCCTTTTATTCTTTTTCATTTGTAAAGATATTTGTGTATTGCTGTACATCCTGTGTGTATTAAGAAATGTGTAGGCGTTTAAGGCGCACAACTAACGCGCTCTGCGCTGGACTCTAGACCAGTTTTTAGCTGGTCTATTGCGCAGTCTATTTCAGTTCCTCAAAATAGCAACATGCCAACAATGTGCCTCAATACCCCTCCATTCTATACCGGCACACTCAAGAGTCCACAAAGCGGTGCAAATGGATTTGCTATTTAAACAACGTGGCGCAAAACAAGAAAATTAGGATTGCGTTGGTCTGAAAATAGCAACACATCACGTCAAACACGTCCTGCGCCTTATTGCGCCAGGTGTATGATAGGGCCCATTGTGTTTCTAAAGGTTGGTTTAGACACTACCTGTATGGTTGACTATAAATGCTAAACGTTTTATGAATTTTGGCCATTTATTTACATGTTAGCATTTTAAGGGACCTTAAATCAAGAGGACAAGTGGTTTTAATGTGCACATTTTTAAATATATATCTTTATTGATTCTGCCTGTGTGATTTTCTGTGTTACCACCATCAACTACTGGCCTGGCATACATAATACAGCATTTTGTCTTATTTATTATTTTTTATTTAAAAAAGACCACATTGTTGAGACTAAAGCTGTGGTCACACTACACTTTGAGCATGCACAATTGAATTGTTCAGTGCTGCAAAAACAAGATAATGAATAATAAATCAAATGAATGATTCTACAATGTTTTGCATTTTTGTTCAGAGAGATCAAGTTTTGATCTTATGTTGGTCAACTTTGGAATGGATCGCAAGGAAATGTGAAACTTTTCACAGAAGCTTTCATTTCTGGTCTGGAGCATACGCTTGAATGGAAGTCAATATGGTATATGCACACAGACTTTTAATTTCAGCCAGCCCCAGCGCCTCCGGTAAACTGTCTTTCCATTGTAAAATCGCCACGTTTAAGGTCTAATTTCTTTAAAAATCAGTGATCTTCGTTGCCTGATGGATATACGATATAAAGTGGGTCTTAGACCGGACAAGAAGGACCGCATTAAACTCCATTTCCCTGCCATGTCTTTAAAATATGACAGTTTATTGTATCCCAGTATTTTCAATGGAGTTTCTGCGCTCGCCTGCTAATCCTGACAGTTACATGGTCTTTCATCTCGTTTTATGCTTGAGCAACTAAATGAATGCTTAAGTCTATTTAACTCAATGGATTGTAATTACATTACAGTATTGATGCTGTAAATGTAGCCTTATGAAATTGAAAATAGTCACATTAAGCTTTCACCGGAAGTTCATCATTGGCTGAAAAACACTAGCTGTGCATATGGCCCATTGTGTGAAAAGTGCAGTGTGACTGTACCTTGACTTGACTATATAATAGCACACATTCTGGTTTACATTTAAAAATATATGTCAATAAATAAATACATTAATTAAAACAAAAAACTACCACAAACTAAATAAAGCAAATAAAGATAAAAAAAAAAACGATAAATGTTACCCTTACAACAACACATAATGCAGATGTCATCAAAGATGTGGAAGACCCTAACAACACACAACTGTACTGTAATTTTAACTTCATGCAGTCTGAAGAGTCTAATTTAAACATCATGATGGCTCATAAAAACAGTGGTTGCCACAGATGGCAAGACCCTCCGTGAACATGCAAATTGGACATAAAAAATGCTCAGACACAATTTGCTAAAACCAGAACACCAATAGCAAATTTAAAATTCGGTTTGCCAAGATTTAATTGTTAATTACTGAATCTGTGGCGTTCTCGAAGGGTTCTCAACGTGAAACCCTCTACACACAAATGCACATGGGATTTGGTGCCAAATAACACAGAAACCTTCAGGTGCGTGTGAACTCCCAATCCTCCCTCTTGACAAGCCTTTGCTCCAGCGCACACATGGTGACATTTAAAGGGGACAGAACAAGGACACAGTAATTGCACAGCAACGCAGAATGTCTGTGTGAACAAGAGGCTTGTGAATTATCAAGCACATGTGTTGCAGCTCACGCAGATGAAAGCATTATTCTCTGTGGAGCAAATTGCCTCATTTCCGACCCATTTAAAAGCCAGCTCATCCCCATCAGCAACATACAGCAAATTTACACACACGAGCATGCACGCATTTGCTTAAACTGTCCATTTAATTACCACAAACACCCACACGCGACTTCAGCCCTGCAGCTTCTTCATTTCTCTTTGCCTCGGGATGGGAGCAGGGTGGTCATCCAAGGGGACAAGCCGAGGGTCCGTATTAGTGTAAAAGCCACATGCTTTATGACTTAATCAGATCTTCATTAGGGAGTGCACCTGCTTTTATGATTTTCACTCACACTGAATGCATTTTCAGTGGTAGGGCCCTATATGAAATTCAATACATTTTTTCTCATATTTCACTTTTATTTTCTCAAATTCCATTTTATTTCATCAAAAATAAATTGTTTGTCGAAACTGAAAATTCTGTCATGATTTATTCAACCTTTACTTTTCACAAACCAGTTTGAGTTTCTTTTTTTCTGTTAAACACAAAATAAGTAATTTTGAAAAATGTTGGAAACCTGTAACTATTGACTTTCATAGTATTTTTTTTTTCCCCCTATAATTGAAGGTAATGGTTACAGGTCTCTAGTGATCTTCAAAATATTGTCTTTTGTGTTCAGCAGAAAAGGAAACATAAAGGTTTGGAACCACTTGAGGGTAAGTAAACGGAGAGTAATTTTTCATTTGTGCGTTAACTACTGCTTTAAAATAATTTTTCGCATTCAAAAAGCATATCTTGCTTCCTCCCAGGGCCATTTTATAAGTTGATATTTAGCCGCACCATGTTGCTGTTTCGTAGCCCAACACTCAACCCCCAACCTGGAGGACCAGGATATACACACATACAGGACAATTTCATTCATTCATTCATTTTCTTTTCGGCTTAGTCCCCTTATTAATCAGGGGTCGCCACAGCGGAATGAACTGCCAATTTATCCAGCATATGTTTTACGCAACAGATGCCCTTCCAGCCGCAACCCAACACTGGGAAACACCCATACACTCTTGCATTCACACACACATTCATACACTACGGCCAAGTTAGCTTATTCAAGTCATCTATAGTGTATGTCTTTGGACTGTTGGAAACCGGAGCACCCGGAGGAAACCCACGCGAACAAGGGGAGAACATGCAAACTCCACACAAAAAAACCGCCAACTGACCCAGCCGGGGCTCCAACCAGCAACCTTCTTGCTGTGAGGTGATCATGCTACCCACTGCGCCACCATACCTTGATGCCCTACGGACAAATTAGCCTACCCAATTCACCTGTACCTCATGTCTTTGGACTTGTGGGGGAAACTGGAGCACTGTGCCATCCCAAAAGCATACTAAACTTGTTTTAAAACGAAATATTAAACTAAACTAAAATTGAAAATTAACTAAACTTAACTAATATTAAACTAAACTAAACTAAAATTACTCTAAGAAACTAAAACTGTAAGAAACAAAATATTTATTCTCAAATTAAACCAAAAATAAAAACAAGATTTTTGTAATATGACAATACATTGTACAATGAAAAAAATGATTCAAAAATGATTCATTGGATTTAAGTGGAAGTTAAGTGGTTGTAAACAATTTTTTTGGGCTGACTTTAAACAAACAAACTCAGTTGAACATTATTACATTTATTTTATGAATCAACACAAATTAAGTTAACTTAATTTTTTTTTTACAAATTTAATGTATTAAACATAAAACAATTAAGTTGTCCCATAAAACTTGAGAATTGTGTTGTTTCTACTAATTTTAAATAAGTAGTTTGAACAAGCAGCAACATTTATTTGTGAGTGTAGTTTTTCTTACATAAAACAATAAAATGCTGGCAAAGTGACTCTCAGATCAGCTCTGGAAAATAAAATTGATGTATTTATGTCCTCAAATAGTAAGACAGCAAAGGCTTACAATGTCACAAGAGGCAAGAGGAACCACCATAGCATCATTCATTCACAAAGACGTGCCGAAAGCACAAATCTCATAATTAAATAGTCTCTTGTGGTTTGATATTCACAGACACAGTCCATTTATTCCTCCAAAATATTTCAAATACCACGACATTCCACGTTATTCATCTCATTCTGTTTTTATGACTGGAATCTATGATTCCATCAGCTTTTTCCGCATAACAGAAATCATAGGGCCCTACTGCGGGTCTGACAGTCTGAATTCACAGTGGGAGGGCAAATAAATAATGCTGTGCCACCAGACCCATAAATCCAGCATGCTGTCTCACCTGTGCTGAATGTGCATGCATGAGGTGTCTTTGAGGTCAGGAGGAACACAACACAGTCGGGCAGCCACTTAATCAATGACCACCTGATGCCAGGCCTTTAGACCCGCCGGCCCCTCACACGCTCCATTCTTTCACTCATAGCACTGCTCATACCACTAATATGAGAACCATGGTGCTTTTACCATTGCAAAAATAATGATTTAACCTAATAATTTGCCATTTTTAAAGTAGGAGTATTTTTTTCCATTTGCTAATGGCATTATAAACATAAGAGATGAATGTGAAAGGTTGAGTTAAGAGTCTAATTGTTAAAAGAGCAATGAAGTACAACAATAAATAATAATACCAATGCTTCAACACTGTAAAAAACATTGGGTTCCACACAATCGATTTGTGTTGGGACAACATGAAGGAATTAAGTTAGCTTATTAGTTTTTACAAATTTAAGTGGATTGAAAATAAAACAATTAAGTTCTCTCAAAAACACAAGAATTGTGTTGTTTCAGCTCATTTTAAATAAGTAATTCGAACAAACAGCAAACATATTTTTGAGTGTACTAATAATAACAACAACAATAAATCATGAACATTAAGCTTTTTAAACCTAACAATCATGTTCCCCTGCATGCTTTGAGAGCATTTTGTGTTTCAACATTGCACTGTCTGCTTGTTTCTGCCTAAATCAGTTATTTGATTAGAAATAGAGCTGAATCTTTAATATTTCTTATTCATTTTATGACACTGTGTTTATTTTTTCTTTCTTTCAACATCCAGCTTTGTTGATTTACAGGCTTAAATTAGATTTTCAATCTCAGATTTCCTATGTGTGGACTCAATTCTGCCTCCAACTGTATATAAATGAGGTGAAACACTTTTGACAGCATTTTTGTTTATTTATATCAGTCATTTCATTTATTTAATTTTTTAACACAAAAAAATGCGGCAAAGGAACAAAGATGCTGGGAAAACATGTTATATATATATATATATATATATATATATATATATATATATATATATATATATATATATATATATATATATATATATATATATATATATATATATATATATATATATATATATATATATATATACACACACACAGTATATAAAAGTATATATAATGTTATTTAGAGCAGCGGTATCGGTCTGTGGATCATTCGGTACTGGGCCGCACAAGAAATAATCAATTATTTCTGTTTTACTTATTATCCGAGTCTGAACGATCTTTTATTTTGAAAAGTCTTTTATTTTAAAAAATGATCATATTCTCTTGCTTACATCTCGGTCACTTAAGGGCCTAAATTTAACCCACAAACAGCAAAATGGGTAAGGAACAGATGTCTCTGAAAAGTTTCTTTACTAAGGGGCAAAAGGCCCAATGAAGGACCAATGAACTGTCAAGGAATGTCAACAAATCAGGTGAATCCAGCAAGGCTGTGCTGTGCAAGAAGATCAACTGCGGGAGATTGCAAATGATGACAGCCTTTTATGGGCAGTTCGCATATCATGTCTTTTCTAGACTTTGCGCAAGTTCGTTGTTTGTTGAGGGGTGCGGCTTGCACCCAGTAAATGAATTCCGCGAGCGCACTGCGAGTCACGTGACAAGAATTGACCAATCAGCTTCAGCTTGTATAGAATATACACATTTCGGTAGACTAATTACTAATTATCTCAGACAAACACAGAACACCCAAACACTGCAGTGCTTTGACATTTTTTCCATAAATAAAACTTGTATCAGAGCTGCAGCAGTGAGAAAAAAAGCGGTTGATGTTCGCCTAGCAACCTATAAACTACGACCCCCCCCACGGGTCTGTGGTAAAACCGTCAATTGTTGACCAGTCCGCGGTGATAAAAAGGTTGAGGATCACTGATTTAGAGTATTTTCAGAAAATAGCCATGGGTCAGTATTGACCTTATTCTTCAATGCGGAAGTGAGCTCGTTTTTGCAATTGTTTTAGAACTTCCGATTCAGACGCCTATGGGAGAAATCACTAGGAGTAATAAACGGCAGAAAGCGGTCAAACAACTTGCTCTACAAAAAAGTATGTCCATGACTATACAGACAAAGTAGAATAATATAACAAAAAAAATATAAGTTTGCAACATCAAGCAGCGTAACCAGCTGTTTTTAACGTCTAAAAATGTATGGAAGTGAATGAGACCAGAAGTCTCGAGCCAAAGAGATTCAAACGGCTGTGCCTACTCGTACACAAAGAAGGTCAATAACAAAGGTTTTCAATTGTTGTGAATCTGAGATTTTCCAACAAATACTGTTTATATAATGCTTCTGAAGTCAAAGATGTTGTATTGTCTGTCTATAAAGTAATATAAACACTAAAAATATGGCATCCTTTTAGAATATAAAATTACTTTTATACACTTTAATGTGGTCAAAATGGGACTAAATCTTGATTAATCACTCAAACTTATTTCAAAATTGTTGACTGGTTTGTTGACACAAACTGAAATGACATACATTACATTTGATATGATTTAACAGCACATATGCTCAAAAAAGCAGTATTAGCGTGGAACCATGCCGATAAAACATGGCAACACTGTGCCACTATAGTGTAAGCATTTCCTGGCACATACAGTATATCACAGAAGTGTGTGTGTGTGTGCGTGTGTATGTGTCTATGTGGGGCTGGTCAAGCTCTAGTAACAGTGTTTTGTGGTTGATTTACAGCGTGCCAGAGAGTAGAGGAGATTAAATGTGCAGTTTGACTTCTATCCTTCTCTCCCTCTTTCCCTTGTCGTTCATCCCTTCCTTTCTATACATTTCTTTCATCCCTTGCAGCTCTATCTATCCATCTCTCGCTCCCTTTTTACGGCCGCATCCCTCTCTTCCTCTCTCCTCCAACATAAAGTCGCTGACATAAAGTCATTTGCTCTTTTTATTGCTCTCTTTCAGTGCTCTAATGATTTCCACATCCTTCATGAGGCTCTACATGCGTGATGTCCTGCTCTTTCACACACACTTTCTCTGGATGCCCAGATTGGAAGATTGACTGCATGCGAAATATGACTTAACTGAATATTAATGCCAAGTGTAACATTCGCAACACATTTTACTTGCGTGATACGATGTATTTCAGAGGGAAACAGAATAATCAGTGAGAGAAAAAAAATGTAGTTAAGGATTTGATCTTTTTATCCATTCAGTGTTGATTAGATTGAAAAAAGAGGCTAAGTACTGGAATAAAGTTAAACTGAATTGGAGTTTGTTAAAATAATAGTAACAATAAGATTTAATTACATTTATATAGCGCTTTTCTGGACACTCAAGCCGCTTTACACATTGGGGGGAATCTCCTCATCCACCACCAGTGTGCAGCATCCACCTGGATGACGCGATGGCAGCCATTTTGCGCCAGACCACACACCACACACCAGCTGATGTGGAGAGAAGACTCTCCATGTGATGAAGCCAATTATGATATAGGGATGGTTAGGAGGCCATGATGGACAGAGGCCAGTGGGCAAATTTGGCCAGGACGCCGGGGTTAAACCCCTACACTTTTGTAGCGCCAAGCCAGCAGAGGGAGCCCTCACCCGAATACTGACTTGGCTCCGCTTCCTTTGCACTCACTTCCTGTTTGGTGAGCATATCAACGAGTTACTTTGCAAAGTATTGCCAGTTTACCTGCCTAAAAAGCATTGTTCCATGTGACGTTCCTGACTATTGCTCTGTTTTGGACTGTTTGTTATTGCCTTGACCCATAATTTCTCATGCCTTTTGGATTTCCCTTGTATATGACCAAAGATTTGGACTGCTTATCTCTGCCCGTTTTTACGTTTATGTCTCTGTGCAAGCCTTTCATTATACTTCCGCAAATGCCGCCTCAGCGGCTTCGTTACAACCAATTTTTAACAACTACAAAGAGTCAGGACCTCAGTTTAACGTCTCACTCACTGAGCATTATACGTAGAGTCCCCATCAATATACAGAGCACAGGTTGAGTGCCCCCTGCTGGTCTCACTAACACCACTTCCGGCAGCAAACTAGCTTTTCCATGTGGTCTCCCATCCAGGTACTGACCGGGAGCAGCCCTGCTTAGCCTCAGTGAGCGACCATGTGAGAGTTGCAGAGAGCTAGCTGCCAGCTAATAATGCATATTACAGGGTTCCTGCAGGTTCCATCAAGTCTAATTTATGACTTAAATTTTGACAAATTTGAGACCCTTTAGACCATTATGAATGAAATTTTAGACTTTTTTTAGAGGAGGGGGGAGAAGCTCAATGTTTATGAAAAGTGGGAGGGGGGGAAGTAATGCGATGTTTATAAAAAGTGTGTGTGTGGGGGGGGGAGGGTGATGTTTATGAAAAATGGGGTGGGGGAACGCAGTGTTTATGAAAAGTTGGGGGGGTGGGGGGGGAGGGGGGCTAGAATTATGGCGGCTCCTTTGGCCAATCCGCCCCTGCCCTGTATGAACTAATAAGTAAACATTATTCTGTCACCCACACTGACCACATAATGTCATTGGAATAAGAAATTTGCATAAACATAAGAAATACTTTAGCATTTTTATTGTAGAACTTGCTATGTTGTAAATTTAGCATAGTTTTATACTTGGAAGTTTGTCATTTTTGAAAAAGTAGATCAAGATTAGATGGATTTTTAAAGAAGCTGTTAATTCCAGAATGAAGTCAAACTGAATTTGAGTTTGTTAAAATAGTGCATATTAGCTAGCTAATGAGTAAACATTATTCTGTTATTTATTCTGTTATTTATTCTGTTATTGTTCTGTTATCCTTATTATTCTGATTTAGAATCTGCCGTGTTGTAAATTCAGCAGTTTTATACTTCAGAATTTGACCTTTTAATCCATTCAGAATTGATTAGATTGTGAATTTTTGTTAATAGCAGAATAAAGTAAATAATGCATAATATCTAATGAGTAAACATTATTCTGTGGCCCACACTGACCATGTGATTCCTAAATATAAAAAATTCTGTATTTTCATGTAGAATCAGCATTGTTTTCAGTTTATTTTTTTTTACTTGGTAGTTTGTATAATGGTATAGACACGCATGGCTGGCTCAGATCTCGTGACAGCTTCCATTTGAATTACTGTCTATCATTGCAGTGACATCTAGTCACGTGAGCAGCCCTGCAAGCCTTGATATAGAGACAGAAAGACAAAGAGAAGCAAACAAAACCCTTCAAGCTCCCAGCCCACCTTCAAATACATAAACAGCTGAAGGAGATGAAAACACCATAAATATATTTTGAGCTTCTCCAACTGTAAAACTAGCTGAGGATGGTTTGCAGGTTTGAGCTAATCAGGTTAATCAGGTTGATTTTTTTAAAAGGCTTTGGGGCCCGAATCAGAAAGTGCAAGACAAGTAAAAAAAAAAAAAACACCTTTTGCTGTTTTCATTTTTTCTTTCCTGGAGATTTCACTTTACTCCTCTGACCAGATACTGTATTATTGTCAACTCGAAATAAAAATAACAATTAAAGAAAATTTAATTAATATTTTAATTTAATTAAAATAATTTTTTTTTTATAAAAATAAAATAAATAAGAATTCACTCATTCATTCATTTTCTTTTCGGCTTAGTCCCTTTATTAATCTGGGGTCGCCACAGCGGAATGAACCGCCAACTTATCCAGCATATGTTTTACGCAGCGGATGCCCTTCCAGCCGCAACCCGTCACTGGGAAACATCCATACACACTCATACACTACGGTCAATTTAGCTTAACCAATTCATCTGTACCACATGTCTTCGGACTGTGGGGAAAACCGGAGCACCTGGAGGAAATCCACCCGAACATGGGGAGAACATGCAAACTCCACACAGAAATGCCAACTGTTCCAGCCAAGGCTCTGACCAGTGACCTTTTTGCTGTGAGGCGAACGTGCTAACCACTGTGCCACTGCAACGCCATAAATAAGAATAATAATTATTATTATTTTAAATAATAAATAAGATTCATTTAAAAAAATAGGAAATGTTGAATCTAACTGAAAAATTGTAGCACAAATGACTTCCTGGAAATAAAAATTAATTAATTAATTAATATAAAAAAAAGAATAATATATATATATATACACTTAATAATAATTCTGAATACTACCTTAACATAAAAAATGTTTAAGAATCAAAAGAAAAAGAATATTATTTTTTTATATATAGTAATTCTGCATTTTTATATACAGTGAAACAAATTCTTTCGAATGAGACGTTAAACAGAGGTTAAAAATCCCAGGATGTCCTTCGAAAAACAGTAGGGGTTTAACCCTGGCATCCTGGCCAAATTTGCTCACTGGCCTCTGTCCATCATAGCCTCCTAACCATCCCCATATCATAATTGGCCTCCTCTTCACAGAAAGTGATGTGCGCTCTGGCGCAATATGGCTGCCGTCATGCCATCCAGAGGGATGCTGCACACTGGTGGTGGATGATGTAAAGTGCTTTGAGTGTCCAAAAAAGTGCTATATAAATGTAAAGAATTATATATATATATATATATATATATATATATATATATATATATATATATATATATATATATATATATATATATATATATATATATATATATATATATATATATATATATATATAATAATCATCAATAAAAATGAATTATATATATATATATTTAATACATTATTATTGATGATTATTTTATTATTATTATTAAAATTAACATTTACAGCAACAGCTGTGGCTAATTATCATGCCTATATCTGAACGATGGGATTTTGTATCATTGTATCATTGTCATTCTTTATCAGTGTCTCATCAGGACATTTTGTGATACTGGGACTGCTAGCTGTTTCTGGAGAGCTTCTCTGATCTGGACTGCACCGGCTCGTCCATACAGCACCATGTTTATTTTTCGTTGTTTTCTTTTTTTGATCTATTTTTGCGCTTTTTGTCTTTCCACCAGTTATTAAAGACCTTGCATCCTTGTTGTTGTTGTTGTTGTTGTTGTTGTTATTATTTCGGGGATCGTGACATACAGTAAATCGCATGAAACTTTCACAAATATTCCAAACATATTTAAATTCCCCTTTCTCCATCAAATTTAACAGTATATTCAGCAAAGAAACGGATAAAAACTTTAAGCAAAATTTGCAGTATGATGTTAAAAGCCAATAATATTCTGGAAATCACAACAAAAAAATAAAAAACACATACATTTTTAATGCACCTTTTTTACTTCGGCATCCATTCTATACATTTAAGACAAGCCAGCGTCTACCTTTCGCCTTTTCAAAAAACAAGCTACTCTCACTGTTGTACTCTGGGTAAGACTAGAGAAGAGAAGAGTCTGTCACAGTCCAACAAACAAACACTCAGACCCTTCAACTTACTGACTTACTCACTTGCCTTCGCTCTTTCTGCCATTTTCACTCTCATACTCCTGCCAGGCCTTCTGATGCTACACACACACAAACGCACACACACACATCTCTCTCCAGAGTGTAACGCAACAACAAGCTTGTTTCATTTAGAGTGTGCTTGACTGCCTTTAGCCGTTACTGTTGGGGGCAGTGACACTGACCACAGCACAAAAACACATTAATCTTTAAATCTCACTCACACACAAACTTCTGCCACAACCACCAATCTGTGATCCACACTCTTCGCACAGATGAAGGGAGATGGGAGGGAGAAAAAAATGTAGGATGGAACAAGAGAGTGAGCGAATAAAGCCCTGGAGGATGAGTTGTGGTTGGCTTTTAAGTGAGGTCACTGCTGTTGTCACTGTCTGAAGTGGACAGTCAGCACACACAAAGACCTTTACGTTCGTCCAGACAGAAGAAACACTGTTCGCTTGGAGGGAGGATGACGGAAAGGGACTGACGTCTTAAGAATGGTAAAAACAGAAAGACGGTTGCGGCGAGCGGAGACAGACACGCAGCGGCCGGCGTAGATTAATTAAAGATTTTTATCAGAAGTGATACAGACAGTCAGAAAGGGCCAGACGGAGATAGAGAGATTGATAGAGAGATTAACAGATAGATGGAGGTCTTTTGTCAGTCTATTTATTTTTTTAAAGCGCCACGAGGAAAGATGTATAAAAGAAAAACTCTTTAGTCAGCACAGGCTCACTTTGAATACATTAAGACTGAAAGCTGAGGTGAGAATATCTGTGATTGGCCATCTGTGAAATAGACCACTGTGCGCCACTAAAGATTTATACACTTCATTGTCGGAGAAGATTTAAACGAACATCTATAACCATTACTGGCATAATTCTCTTTTCGGAGTCGTGTATAATCAATACTAAAAGTTTTATACAGTTGTGAGGTTAAATTACAGTCATTTCAACCTCAAAGAGCAGTTACGGTGACAGCAGGGGGTGTTGCAGTGTAGAAATCCATGATGTTTCAGTGCCATCGCAATTATCAGCTGATGGTAGAGTCGTTTTTTTTTCTCATTTATCAGTAGCTGTCAATGTTGCATACAGTTGAAGTCAGAATTCTTAGCCCTCCTCAATTATTAGCCCCTCTGTATATTTTTTCCCTAAATTCTGTTTAACGGAAAGAACACATTTCTAAACCTAATAGGGCAACACTTTATAATAACTACATGCTATGAATCATTCATTAAGCATTAGCAAATAGTGAATTCATTATTTGTTAAGCATTAACTCTACATTAACTGATGTTAGTAAGCAGTTTATAACTGCAGATACAATTGCTTCATTCTTGTCTAAAAAGCCCATTCAAAATGTGCTTAATGATTGTATTTTCATACTTTGTTATTGTTATTTTTTCATTACTAAATTAAGTATGGCATCATTTACAAACCAGTTATTTGAAATAATTCAAAATAATGAGATTAGCACATTCTCTCATTGAGTGCATGATTCAACTCGACTACACTAACTTTCCTTCGGCTTAGTCCCTTTATTAATCAGCCAGGAGTCAAACCAGTGACCTTCTTGCTGAGAGGCGACAGTTCTAACCACTGTGCCACCATATCACCTATGTTAATTTTAATTCAGCAATTTATTTTTTAAAGTGAATTAATTCAACTAAAAAGTAACTTGCATTACATTTTTTAAAAAGTAACTCCAATATTGTTACTTTTTAAAAAAAAAAAGTAATGCATTTCTTTACTCCAGGGGTGTCCGAACTCCATCCTGGAGGGCCGGTGTCCAGCATATTTTAGTTCCAAACCCAATTAAACACACCTGAACCAGCTAATCAAGCTCTTTCTAGGTGTACTAAAAACTTCCAGGGAGGTGTGTTGAAGGAAGTTGGAGCTAAACTATGCAAGACATCGGCCCTCCAGGACTGAGTTATACACCCCTGCTTTACTCGTTCCTTAGAAAAGTAATATTATTATGTATTATTATGCATTACTTGTAATGCATTACCCCAACACTGTTGATGAGTACTAAAAATTGTAATAGAGTCAGAATAAAGACAGACAATCAATCTAATTGTGCAAACAAGACATCAGTAAATCAGCTGATCAGGACCAAGCGGCAACCTCCCACTCTTCCTTGTGAAGCAAATACGGAAGTAACTGAAACTGCAATTCATCGAAATTCCGCTAGTCCTGGCTCCATAATAGAGCAAATTTCTATTGAGCCCACTGTTAAAATGGTCAACTTTACAGCAGAAAAACAGGTGTCTACAGCCTGGTACAAAGAACGATTTTGGTTCATATAGCTAATATTACCCTTTATGACAACTGTGAGGGGGGTGAATTTTTTTTATTTTTTAAGTTATATTAAGTCCGCATAATTAAGGGCATGGCCCCTTGAGTGACAGCTAGGTCTTGCTGGTTGTCTTCACTTCACCTCAGCTGATTTCGGCTGATTAGCCGGCATATACATTGTATATTTGTTTTGTTTTATGTGGCTTTACACAGACAATTGCCTTTTTTAAATTATTTCTTACAATTATCAGATGATATGGCATGCTGTGTGCACTTAATTGTGCTCACAAACCATTCACGTGGCCTCCATTTCCCAGCTGAGTGAAATTATATACTTTTAGCATCTCTATAAATGTACTTGTTTTATTTAAGATCATTTATATTTTTCTTTAGAACTTGAATGCACTCCAGAATCTGACAGATTGATTAGCTGTAGGTTATAAAACAGTCATCTGAAACGTTGTCATACAGTGTTATGCCTGGATTTCATCAATAGCCTTGCATACATAGACTAAATTTAAGTGTTTGGAAGTAATTTGCGCTTTCCTCCTGTAGAAAAACATCATAAGAACATTTTTAGTGAATCAATGTATTACAGCAGTGTTTTTAAAAGTCTAAACACTTTATTGATATACTGTAGTGTACATTCAAGCACATGTGGTCAGAACACAAACGCAGGTAATGAAGCTTTAAGCATTTCTCCTAAAGAAAGCCCGTCTAAGCAAAATGCTAGCAGGTGTCTGTAGCTCTGCTCATGCTCCGTCTCTTTGCCCTTGTTTGGTATCCCCGGTCGGTGCAATGACGCGCAAATGGCTGCACCTACTTGTTTTTTTGAAGTTCCCAGGTTCTGCAGGTTACAATGTCCCGAATTTTGATTGCCAATCTTAAGCCAATTGTAATGGTTTGTTTTGGTTCAATTTGGAATTTTCGCAGAGCCCGGGGGACCAGAGTGTGTGCTCCAACTTGGCCCCCCCTGGTCCACTTGTAGCTTCTTTTGCGTTCTTCAGAAACCTATGGGTGATGTCACTGATACTACGTACATATCTTTTACAGTCTATGATCAAGACAAAAGAAAACCAAGTACACTCTTCTGCATTTACAGGTATATGAAAAAAAGACTCATGAAATGAATATGAGGTAATCATAATAATGTGAATCCACATTTCCATCGGGTACAATAGTCAATCAACCTAACTATAGACCGTTCGGGCCAAGCAGGATAAAACACGGACCAAAGTGCAATATATACAGCAATTAAATGAACATGCAGTCAGCTGTTTCCAGTGTAAATGTGGCCTGTAAATACTATTTTAAAGACGGAATATAACTGAAAAACCTAGATCAGACAGTCCAGCCTATTTTAATGTTTTGACTCACAGTAATTGTTATCATTTCAACAAGCATATTCCATTTATGTCCCAGTTCAGTCAAACTTTGTTTTTCTAGCAGTTTGATGAGGTAATAACTTCACTTTTTAAATTAGGCTCTGCTGAAAGGATCTAGTCTACTGTGGACTCAAGATTGTGTTAAATCAACTCCTAAACAGCATGTTAAATCACAAAATGAGTTCATATTCTGAGGTTTCAACCATCCTGTGCCAGCACATCTGCTGATATTGTGAGCGCTTTTCCACTCTGCCTTTTTCCATATCTCTCTCCACTCGGATTACCACGGGAACAATCTCTGGATGGATTTCAAACTCATTCTCAAAATATTGAGGCAGAAGTGTAGTTAAAGACAAGAAAAGGCTCATTTGAACGCAATTGTTTCACGGCCTGCCATCATTATAATCGCTTTGTTTACTACAACACAGGTGGTTACTTACAGAAAAAAATCAAACGCCGATAACAACGGCGGAACAAAATATCCGAGAGATCTCAGCGCTGATGCTGGTGCCAGGTAGTTCAGACTCGCCTGGCCTGAAATCAAAAGCCCGGGGAAGCAGATCAAAGAGGGACCTCCTCGGCAAGCGTCGCCATCCAAACCAGTTATCCCATCTGTAGACGGGCTGGGTGGGCCTTAGTGCCGAGGAGACCACCGCTCTGGTGTATCGCGCCATCACAGGCGTCAATCTCTATCTCCTAAATACACGTTTAATCCAGAGCAGCTGTAGGATTCAGCCCTACCAGACGCCGCTTTCGGAAAGCGCTCCAGCGAGGTGTAGAGGACAAATCAGCACATTGAATCGTGTGTCTGCTTGCCTATTTAACAGACTGCAAAGAGGTTCAGCAGTGAGAGCACATCGATATTTAGTGTTTTTGAGCCGCAGGGGCCAAATCTGCTTTTGTAATTTGTGCGGTGCCAAAAAGAAATGAGTTACTGCAGGTGCGAGCGTCTCATCATTCTAAATATCCTCATGGCCTTGGCGTGGAGAGATAATGTGTTTCTAATGTAAAAACTTCTATTATTACTGCAGTCTTTATCAAAGAGCTGGAAGGTTTGAGCTTTAGCGTCACAGAAATATCACTTTTGTTATACGCCAAAAATGAACATCGATTTCCCTTAACTTCCAAAGAGCTCAAATACAGTTTCAACATGTACAAATATTTTGGGCATATACACTACCTGACAGAAGTGTGGTCACCTATTCAAGTTTTAGGAACATCAAATAATAACTTGACTTCTAGTTGATCATTTGGTTTCAGAAGTGGCTTATATGAAAGGCAAAGGCCTCTAGATTATGCTTATTTTACTTAAATAAAATATGATATAAAATATGATCATGGCTTGATTTTTTAAATTATTTAATTAGGACAGTAAGGTCTGACTTTGCTTAAACAAAAGTCTTGTAATGTACAGTAAAGAATATAAAGTCATGGTGCAGTGGAAAAAGAATGAATATTGTGCATGACTCCCATGAGCTTGGACGACTGCATCCACATCTCTGCAATGACTCAGATAACTTATTAATAAAGTCATCTGGAATGGCAAAGGAAGTGTTCTTGCAGGACTCCTAGAGTTCATCAAGATTCTTTGGATTTATCTTCAATGCCTCCTCCATCTTACCACAGACGTACTCAATAATGTTCATCTCAGCTGACTGGGCTGGCCAATCGTGGAGCACCGTGACCTTCTTTGCTTTCAGGAACTTTGATGCGGAGTCTGAAGTATGAGAAGGAGCGCTATCCTGCTGAAGAGTTTGCCCTGTCCTGTGGTTTATAATGTAATGAGCAGCACAAATGTCTTGATAGCTCAGGCTGTTGATGTTGCCATACACTCTGCAGATCTCTCGCACAACCCCATACTGAATGTAACCCCAAACCATGATTTTTTCTTAACCAAACTTGAGTGATTTCTGTTAGAATCTTGGCTCCATGTGGGTTTCAATAGGTCTTCTGCAGTATTTGTGATGATTGGGATGCAGTTCAACAGAAAAATCAACCTTCTGCCACTTTTCCAAATGATCAAGAAGAAGTCAAGTTATTATTTGTTGCTCTTACAACTGGGATCGATGACAAGACTTTTGTCAGGTAGTATATACTGTAGTTCAGCAAAAATACTGCTTCAGGAACTCTTATTTTCTAAATTAATAATTCAATAGTGAGACTTTCAACATTCTTGATGCCAAAGTCATCCATTTATTAGGATTTCCCTTTTAATTATTAAAACATAATCTTAATTATTGAAAATATTCAGTGTATATTAAGCTGACTCATATACTGTACACACAAATACATAAAAAACACAAGATAATAATATAACACACGACTATGGTTCAAAAGTTGACATTCAGTCATTTTTTTCTTCAGCAAGAATGCATTAAACTGATCAAAGGATGCATTCTATTGATCTAAATTGCCAGTAAACAACTTTATATTGTTATAACAAATTTAAAAATTCTGTTCTTTTGAACTTTGTAGTCATCAAAGAATGCTAGAAACTTTCTGCATGATTTCACACACACACATACAAAAGTAATTTACAATTATTTCTGAAGGACTGTGTGACCCAGAAGACAGATGCAAAGATGCTGAAAAAATGACATTTATATCAGTTATTTTGAATCTTTTCACTGATTTATTTTATCTTTGCCATGATGACAGTAAATAATATTTTACTAGATATTTTTAAGACATTTCTATACAACTTAAAGTGACATTTAAAGGCTTAACTAAGTTAATTAGATTAACTAGGCAGGTTAGGGTAAATAGGCAAGTTACTGTATAACGATGTATAATGGTTTGTTCTGTAGACTAACGAAAAAAAAAATAGCTTAAAGGGGCTAATAATTTTGACCTTAAAATGTTTTTAAAAAATGAAAAACTGCTTTTATTCTAGCCGAAATAAAACAAATAAGACTTTCTCCTGAAGAAAAACATATTATTAGAAATACTGTGAACATTTTCTTGCTCTGTTAAAAATCATTTGGGAAATATAAAAAAAAAAAAAAAAAAAAATGGGTGGCTAATAATTCTGATATATAATATATTCTGATATATATATATATATATATATATATATATATATATATATATATATATATATATTATATATATATATATATATATATATATATATATATATATATATATATATAAAATACTATTTTATATTATTATATATCATAATTTTACCTATAAATTATGGCTTAAAAATGTAATGCCGGCCAATTTTTTTAAGGTTTTAATATGCTACGTACATATTTTGAAATGCCAAGAATGTTTGGCACATACTGTAATCATGAAAGATGCTATACTGAGGTGCGTTTTCGAAAACTATCGTTAGCCAACTAGGGTCGCAAGTTTCGTCGTTCCAAACATAGTTCGTTGATTTGTCGTTTTCCAAATCCATTGTTCCAATGAACATTCCCAAACTGCGTCGCAAACTTGTACGCTTGCAGCTACACTTCTAAAGCTGTAGTTAGAAGCATAGTTCCTGCTTGTGTTCTATTCCCAGTTATCCCCCATGCCCTATTCATTTAGAACGTTCCAACATATAAACCTGGAATGATTTAAAATAAATAAATAAATAAATGTCTCTCTTAGGTGTAATTTGCTTTCAAAATATTTTTACAATTCAGTTTTAGCGATATTCAGTTCATATTGACAACTGCCTTCCCTTCGTAGTGCACTTTGAAAACATTTATGTCATTTTGAACACAGTCGTGGCTCATGATGAAAACTATAGGGTGAGCTATTATTTTAAAGCGGAATTTACGTTACGTCTCCAAAGCATACGTTAATAATTTTAATTTATAGTAGGTTATTTATTAAGAAATGTATCTGTACTGTATATGACATGGGTCTGTTGGTTAGAACATTTCTGCAGTGGTTTGAATGTGTCAAATTGTATTATTATTATTATTATTATTATTATTATTATTATTAATAATATTATTATTAGGTAGAATTCCCCTCCGCAATATCTTAATAAATAAACCTACTGTAAATAAGGCCTACAACCATTAACGATTTATATGATTTATGTATATGAGATTAGAATACGTGTTAGCTAAGTTATTTTATATGGAATATTCTCAATAATATTTGTAAAGGAAACATATGGGTCCTATATGTGTCGTTTACATATATTTCACTGAATATGGAAAACGAGTGCATGTTTTTCACAAAACTAATATTGGATTTTTTGTAAATGCATCTGCGCATAAAACAATTAAAATATTTCTTTAAAGAAGTAGTTACTCCACCCCGTTTAGAGCATCATTATGGATTTTTTACGTTAGAACTAATGTGGTTCAAATGATGGATCTGCGACAATGAAACTACAGTTTTGGGAAACACTCGTCACATCATTCTTTCCCCAAACTATGCATCGTACTATGATAGTTCAGCCTTGAGTTATGTGGTTGTTTGGGAAATGCACCCCTGACATTTTACACTTTGTTTATAAATGGTTTCAGCATTTTCAGTCTCTAAAGGACAGAGAATGTTGGAGAAAGAGCGTGTGAGAGAGAGAGCACAGCACATGTCCACACATCCACATATATAGGCCCAGTGAGCAGCTGTAATTATGATGCTTGCAGTGCTAATAGATGAGCAGTGCTGGAACGGGATGGATTAAGAAGCTTAAACCGAGCTCTAATGGACCTGGATTTCAGCTTTATATGATCCTGCACCACCACCAGCCAGCAACAAGCCCAATTACATCTTCAGTCTTTCCGTCTCTCTCTCTCGTTCAGTCTCTTGGAGGAGGAAATCTTTTTATAGAAACATCAGCCTTCTTTCTGGTTTGTGTGTGAGGTGTCTGTGAGGATCAAAGGGATTGAAGTCTAACTGACCGACACCGTGTTTGTGTGTATGCGGTTGTGTGTTTGAACGTTAGTGTGTCAGAACCAATCCTCAAACAACAGCCCTGAAGGGACTCCTGCTGACAAGGGCCAAAAAAGAGGCTTTTTTCTGTCTCCTGTGAAGCTTCTAGTTGTGTTCATCACTCATGGATAAAAAAAGAATTCATGCGTGGGCTGTAGGACATTATTATTGCAAATTAATTATGTAGTCAGTTTTACACACAATAAAAAAATATATATAGATGTTTGTTTGCAATGATTTATAGTCTTAGTGCTTTTGAATAGTCGGTGCGGAGAGTTATGAATGTGAGTTTGCAGTCTGTATTGAATGTGAGGCACAAAAGGCACAGTGTAGCGCAAATAATGGAAAGAAATGTCTTACTATTAAGTTGTCCTCAAATACACTGACAAACAACAATGACTAGTGTTGCACAACTATTATGAGCCAGCTCTTTTAATGAATAGTTCAAAAGGATGAGTCAAAGGCTTGAATCAGCCTGAAATACAAAAGCACAGCATTAGGACAAAATGTCTATTGTGTACAAAAAAATGGACAGTATAACTGAAATAATCTGAACTGAAATAAATAATTTAATCTCACAATAAACCCAGCTGAAAACTAGTTTAACAGAATCAAATTGTAAATTGTAATGGTGCTTTTTTGTTATTGTTTAGTGACTAATGAATTCATACAAAATCCTATTTTCATTCAATCTGTTCACAGCCCCTGTGACATAAAAGGGCCCAGTATACTTCAAACAAAACTATTTTTCGCTCTTCATTTGAGGTCAAATGGAAGTTTGATAATGCTGAGTGGTGATATATAGTTTTTGAACACTCCAACACCCCTACGCTGCAGTAGACAGGGTTGTAAATGTGTCATGCTGCTTGCATGTAACCCTAAACAAAACAATGGTGGCTGAGAGAAATGCCAACGGGGTGCATCGCATCTGCATTGTTTTCTATTTTGTCACAGAAATGGAAAAGACAACAAATGGGCATCTTGTCCAGTGTGTGACCTCCTCTGAGTCTTTAAAATCTTTCCGCAAGTAACCTTACAGGTGCGGATACATCTGTACCAGTTCTTCTAACTAACTCTTCAGTATATTCATATGGCTAGTGTTATTGTTTTGAATATTGTTGTTCTCCTGGGGTCCGTTCTCCTCGCTTAAATTATCTAATATGATTTGAGAGATCCTGGATCTTTTAATCTTGATAACTGATCTCGGGCTAATTTGGTTCTTCAAACATGTTTGCGAATCAGAATAAAACGTCTGGATGAACTGATCTGAGATCACTGCATGTGTTGTGAAGGACTGATCTATCGATCCTCAAAATCATGATCACCAATGCAATGATTGGCTGACGGCACAGCAGCGTAATGACATCATCTGAATAATATTCAATTATCCATTTGAGCAAAATTATATAAAATTTGTAGTAAACGGTTTGTTAAATATGCTACACATTAACTTTCCACATTTGTTGTGGGCTGCTTGCTTTACACTTTCATGTGTCAGGAGTATTTAGCAATTTATTTAGTTTATTCGAATATGGTGCATGTCTATTTTTATACACAAATTGTACTAAAACTGGGTTGGTACCTTAAAATAGTATGCGTTTGTATCTAAAAAGTCCATATTAATAAATATTCTCTTTGAACACCTTGGGAAGAACCACTCCGTGACAGTTTTTGTAATTTTATTTCAGAGAGTAGATTGCATTTAAAATTTAAAGTTTTAGTTATATATATATTAAAATTTCTATTATATATATATATATATATATATATATATATATATATATATATATATATATATATATATATATATATATATATATATATATATATATTAGAGATGCCACAATTCTCAATACAATATTGAACCGTTCGGTATGACATCCACGGTTCAATACGCGCTTGTGAATTGCGTTTTTTCCGGTTTTACGTTGAAATAATTTATGTGCGTTTTATTTCTCTCCGAATAGACTGTTTGTGTGTGCCTGTAAGTCTACGAGCTGAGATGAGGAAACTCCTCCCTGCGAGTAAATATTCAATCACTATGCTCTAAAGTTAGGGGGCGCTCCACCATCATTACACACTTTAAAATGGTGAGCGGCAGTGAAGTGAGGGAGCAATAAGAGGAAGCACTGGTATCTTTCAAATTCGCGGTGTTGGGACATTTCGGTTACACGTATAGACTAATCGAACGGAAACACTTCCAACATGACTGCACATCTGCGGCGCCATCACCCAGCAATATCACTGTCTGAAGGCAGAATAGCAGAGAAGGTAAAGACCTCCATAAAACAACAATCCCTCACTGAATCCTTCCAGCAAACATATCCAACTGGTTCCGAAAGACATATAAAAATAACAAAGGCAGTGTTAAGTTTAATTAAGATGGTTTATTTATATTTACTGAAGTACAAATGTGTTTATTTGAAATGGTCAATTTATGTTTATTATCTTCACATGCATGTTTATTTTTAAAATGTAGGAATTTATGTGTTGCCCAGTTTGTACATAGGCTACCAGCAGCTGTGAGATTTCAGTGTTAATTTTTTTATTATACAATACACTAGGAACTAGGAGTATTGCAATAAATCGTTTTTATTTTTTTCTCTTTCTTACTGTTCCTATTGCCTAAGCATAGAATAACAATAAAAAAAAACCCCACTTATGTGTTAAGCCATCAGAACCGAACCGAAAACAGTGTTAAAAACACGTACGAGGTATGTACTGAACCGTAAGCTAACTGTATTGTTGCATCCCTAATATATATATATATATATATATATATATATATATATATATATATATATATATATATATATATATATATATATATATATATATATATATATATATAATAAGCCTGCTGCCGAGCTGGTTTGAGCTTCCAGACCTGCTGACAACAAATCTCGAATGAGTTTTGAAAGACGAAACTATCCTGGATCGTTTTAAATTGTCAATAACCAAATCCAGCTAATTGAGTAATCCACGTACGAAGAACAGACCCCTGTTCCCAGGGGGAAGAAATCACACATCAAAAAAGGATGAGTACCAGAACATGCCCACTTTGATTGCATTATCATCACGGACCAATAGCTGAAAGGTGATTAGGAGCCAGAGCGTACTCCTTAAAATGGTTGCTTTGGTGAGCTGTTTTAAATTCTTGAAGCAAACACAAAATGAACTTTGCTTCGGCCGGATTTTGTTCTCATCATTCTTTGATTTTATTTTAAGTTTACTGGGTCCTTTATGCCTTGTTTCACTGAGCATTATGGTTCTGTGCAATTTCAGTACAATTTACAAAATGTTTTGCTCACTCAAATGAATTATTTTGAATTTAGACTTATCACATACACATGCAGATACAGAGAGGAAGTGGTACATGTTGCACTTTCCACATGGGCATACATTGTGTGATTTTTTTTTTCCCATCAGGACAAGTCGAATGGAAATCATTGATCCTCATATGGTCATGACTTGTACCATGTGAGAGGAACTTTTGAGTCCGTCATCATTTTTAAACTCTTAAAATTTCACTTTTAAATGTGTGAGGTGTAAGTGGTTGAACAAGCCAATCTATTGATCTATCTGAAGTTGACCAATCAGGAAGACAAACATGCTGAATAGTGAACGCATATAATATAACTGTATATCATCTGAATCTGTCATTTGAAAAAAGTAGACTGCAAATACACAAACAGTAAACAAAGCAGTATCAAACAAAAAGGGCTCAGGGGTAGCTTAAATAATGTGTCGGTGCTCTTTGAGTAACGGATACATCAGAATAAACAGCAAAAATCAGTCCAAGGCATTTAAAAATGTGGAAAAATATTAAAAAGCCTTTATTCAAATGTCTATTCCTTAAAAGAAGGAATAGGTATTCCTTTTAAGGAATAGCCATGTCAATAAAGGCTTTTTTATATTTTTTCCACATTTTTCGAGTGCCTCAGACTGATTTTTGCAGTAAACAAAGCAGTGCTTGCATAATAATGTTAATCACTTCCTTCATTCCAGATGGCACATTCAAATTCCCAGGTAAAAAGACTTTAGAAAGGTTTTTGTTTGTGTCATCTTAAATTCTTTGATCACTTTCAATCTCAAGCATACAGTAGGTTTGTATACTAAACTGAAAAGTCAGTCAGAGTTGTCTCTCTCACTGATGGTGCTTAACATGCTCAATTGGCCAAAAAGCCCCCGACAGGGTCCGTCTAGTACCGACGGTGCAGAACACACTGCAAAAACTAAGCTGACCAGCATTCAATGACGGCCTGACATTGGCCGAACCCCAACCATCTGCTTGTTGTGTCAGGACCTTAGCAGTTATCCACCAAGCAACCTAAAAGCAGCCAGAATCAACATGCAGGCAGGCCAAATCTGATACTAAGAAAGCAGGTATTTGAGTCATGTCAAGTATTCAGCTACTGATAGTTCTATTAAAGGTTGGATTGTTTACTTAGTCGGCTTCTCAAATAAAACTATTGATTAGTTCACCGCCTTACTGGCTTCAAGTTACCTTCAAGCCAAACTGGTTTCCCTGCTCTTGAACAGAGGTTGATGTCTCACGATAAATTCCAGATTGCAAAAATCTCAATTAAAAGGACCGTACTTCGCCTGTAAAATATACAATTGATGAGCAACAGTTCAAGAGTTCACACTTAGACATTGCTTGACGCTATTAGAAGGTTTGGCATGCTGTCTCGGGAGAGAACCCTGAGCTCAGAGATAATTGAGCCCAGGGCTCCCGCCTGGTCAATAAGCATATAAGGGGGTCCAAGATCAGGTCTCGGGAGCTCCCCATGGTAAAGGGGGGAAAAGGAGGAGACGGGGTGGAAGGGGGGATTCTTCCAAAATGAAGATAAGGTAGTAGTAATTGGTCTATTTATTGTAAGCTTAAATCAATCTGATTGGATTATTGCTGATTACGGATTAGAGGCCAGCCGCGATCAATCATATCACATGCTCCTCTCGAAATTTGCTTGTAAACCTTCACTAATTACGATTATACCATAATTGAAGCTTGGATATTTAGTACATGTTTATGGTTTCTTAGGGTGATTTCAAACTTCCTGATACCAACCACAGTTTGAACCATCCCAGCAAAGAATTATGTATTTATTAGATGTCTAATAGACATCTAAACATAGACAGCTTGGCTAAAACAAGGCTAAACTTGGGCTGTCAGTGAAAATCTAATTGACATCTAAGAATAGCCCAAAACTAGACTAGTTGTCAAATAGACAGATTAGACAGACTTTATATGTGTAGTCATTCATTTCTGTTTATTTGATGACTAGCCTAGTTTTGGCCTATTCTTAGACGTCTATTAGATTTTCACTGACAGCCCAAATTTAGCCTTGATTTAGCCAAGACGACTATGTTTAGACGTCTATTAGACATCTATTAGTCATCTTTTAAAAACAAAAAATGCTTGCTGGGATCTCTCTACCCCAAAACATAGTTTTTTTTTGGAACTACAGAAAGCCTGCATCATCAAACAACAGCCATGTACCCATGTTGCCAATTAATGACTATGAACAAGAAGGTGCCAAAACCGATAGAACAGCTCGAATTGCATTTGTTCTTTTCAGAACTTTTAAGATTGATTCTAGGGAATGAACACAAAAACCACTTGCCTATGTTTGACACAAAAATACTAAAAACAATCCAAAGATCAACCAAGCTGTCCGCCAAAGTCAGTTTCTGTGGAGCCAGGGAGAAATGATCTTTGTGCTTGCATTGATTCCTTCTCACGTATCGCTAAAGCAAGAGAGCATACACAGATATACACACAAGCGGACACAGATGCCATCAATGCCGGCTTACTTCCTTGATTTAGTAGGATTGCTTTAACAATAAAAGTGAACCACACTAAAGTTCACATGAGCCATCCCACAGATCATCCTTTATAGCTGGACCCAAGAATGGTTCAAAGATGTGCAAAAGAGTTCACACTATAGTATCAAATCATTTCAAGTTTGCAAATAAAACTGGAAACACACCAAAAGTGCTTTTTTTTAAAGGCTCTTTGGTTTGATGTCTTAGTAGACACATGAAAAACATGAACACAGACTCTCGGAAAATGTGTACCACAACACACTCCAATAAGAGCTCACCATTTCATCATGCTTAATCGGTAAGTGGGCTGAGATTAGTATAAGCTGGTCAATTCAGCAGCATTTATACAGCAGCTAGCGATATACTCAAGGCAGTACACAGCAGAGTTGCTTGGCAACAAACTGTTCACCAGTGTGACACTAACGCAGCATGGGCTCACATACCCCAGTATTACCAGCTCTCCCACGACACGCACACGGTGAGGGGGTTGATTCTTAGTGCAAGTAGTGCTCTGAAGCTAGTCTAGGGCTTCAAAGTTCTCTGAACTTCAGAACAGCTTCATGTAAATGGGTATGCAGACTGTTATCACTCACACACACACACATTCACGAACACACACCATCACTTTTATGCTACTTTCATTCATGACATATTCTAAAGGAAAAGCAGTGACAGCATAAAAACACTTCAAAGGGTTGCAGGCGGAGATAGGATGGGCCAAAAGAAAAGAATTCAATTTAGAGTCGATACGATGCGAAGGCAAATAAATTCAGCAGGGGAGAGAGGGATGGAGGGATGCTCAAATATCGGGAGGACAAACTTTCCGTCCTGAGGGATGGAGTGAGCGGATGGATGGACAGAAATTGAAAGAAATAAGAGAGGAAGCGAGGGACAGCGAATGCTTCATTGAGGTTGTTAGTAAGTAAACGACCATCAATTGCTTTTGAGTGAAGTGAGCCTGACACCCTCTCATCTCTCTGCTCTCTGTCCATTCCACTCCACGGCAAAAGACTGCCTGACAAGTCTTCAAATCACTTGCTCTCAAACACCCTTAAAGGAATAATTCAGCGGAAATTGAAATTTCGGTCATCATTTGCTCACCCTTGTGCCGTTTGAACTTACTTTCTTCTGCAGAACGCAGTGGGAAGAATTTTGCCATCATTTCCTTGCAATTGTTATATTAGAGCTTGCAGACTTCAAATAGGACCAAAAAAAAGTGTATGATTTGGACACTGTGTTTTTTGTGTATTGAGTGTATGAAAAATATTACTCCCTCACCTGTCTAGAAGTGCCCACTCAAGCTGGATGTGTGTGCACAGTAAGGACTGGTGGGAGTGAGTAGTCTTGATGAAATTCATGGGTAAAAATTTCCATTTGTGATGTGTACAATGCGAGCATAATCAGACATGCGCATATGAATAAACTGCTAGAATGCCGATAAAGGTGTTTACATGTAACACAAAATTTGGGTGTTGAGTTACCTCTTCAGATAGGATTTTGTTTAAGCCATTTTTGAACTCCAGGTAATGCATTTACATGACATTAAAATCAGCTTATTAAGCATATGCGTAAGCTTAAAAGGATAGTTACTTCACCCAAAAATGAATATTTACGCACTGCTATACTCATCCTCAAATGTTTCCAAACCTTTATGCGTTTCTTTCTTCGGTTGGACCTGAAAGAAGGCATTTTGAAGAAATCTGAAAACCAAGGGTTACAGGTGACAGCTTTCTTCAAATGATCTTCCTTTGTGTTCAACAGAAAAAAACAACCCAGACTCATTCTGAAAACGTACCGCTATATACATTTCTGGAGAGCACCAAATACGTCCTAGGAGGTACATTTTATTTTTTTTGACAGTTTTTGTTTTAGCAAATCCACCAGAGGCCACTGTGTATGCTTTTTGAGATCTCAAATTACTCTAGTGCAGAGATGCCCAAACTAGGGCCTGTGGACCAAAGTTGGCCCATGCTAACCTTTGATTTGGCCCACCATCCTATTTGAGAAGAGAGAAAAAATGGCCGATTATCTTTGACAGAGATCGTCATTTCGAAATTTAATGCAGGCCCAGATTGGCTAATGTTTTTTGGCCGTGAGGGCCAGTGTCCCTAGCTGCTTGCACTCTCAGCAGTCACACTTTTTTCATTTATTTATTTATTTGACCATAGCCTCACTCTTTGTATTCATTATTTTGCCGCAGCTCCGCTATTTTTATTTATTTTCTCGCAGCCTTGTGAGCAAGATGCAGCCTGCAGGTTAATGATGACGTAACTATCATTCGACCTCAAACAGCGGCACCTTAGTGAATATAAGAATTCGAATAATTAATATTAATGAATATTACACCTGCTCAATGAAAATCAAATGATTCACTACATTAATAAATCTGACATAACTTGATCAGAAATCTAAAAAGGGGAGAAAAAGATAAGCCATCAATAGAAAGTAATACCATGGTTAAAAGTGTCTTGCAGATGACAGTGCAATACTTATTTTTTATTCCAAACGCACCAGCATAACAGCGCCATTGTGGTCCAGTGTTCAGCACATTGCGTTACGACGCCGCCGACCCGAACCTCACCGGAGTAATTTATTAGATTTTTTTTTTTCATTTTTAGTGTTAAGACATATAATACTGTTCGGGTTACTTATGTTGGTGCACAAATTTTATTTTTATTTTTTGTGTGACCACCGTTACAAAGGACTGGATATCTATAAAGAATTTTGCACAGAATATATATTCAGATATTGCAGGAAGGGACATTGTGATGTTTTAAAGAATAGTGTTGGAGATTTAGCTACCCTTTAATGTTCTCATATTTATGAAAAACATTTGAAGTTCTAAAGCAGCTGTTTCCTTAAAAAAGACGTGATAGTGTCATTAGAAACTGAATTGGAAATTACCTTATTTTGGGTGGGCCGGTCTAAGGCTTGAAAGGCTGAAAAGGAGTCCCACTCCAGCCCTGATTTAATGTAACATTTTGTTTGTTTGTTTTTGTAATTCATTTTTTTTTTTTTTTGTAAATGAATCTGATATTTTAAAATGTAAATACTGTCACTCGACAGATAGAGGGCAGAGCAATGCACAAGACATCGGCAAGCAAATTAAGGCCAAAGCAGGTGCAGCTTAGTTTATTCAGCATTGAACTCCATTGAGTTAATAATGGGGTTATGTTTTTACCGTAATAAGTTCATTATGATTTTTTTAATATACTGCATTAAAGCAATATTTTGTAGTTATTTTAAAAAATAAATTAGGAAATTACTCATTAAAACTTTAATGTAATACACTTTAGAATATTTTGGCCTATCGTAAGAAAAAGTTTGGTTTTTGGCCCATCCCAAGAAAAAGTTTGGGCTGCCCTGCTCTAGTGAGTGACATTCGCACCTGCTCTTCTTGCAAAAATCCACCAGAGAGCGTTGTCGACTGACTGACTGACCGATCGACTGACTCACCCTTCTTCCCTAAACTCAACCAATAGTGTTTTCAAAAGTACTAAATGACCCACCCACCCACTTCCATGAACCCAACTGACAGCGTTTTAAAAAGCAATCCAGGAAAAGAAAAGCCCCCTGATTTGTACCAAGTTTTGAGATTTACCACATTCTCACCCTGTTATTTACTTGTTTATTTTATTTTTTGGCTTCTGTTCTTGTCTTACGCGCTTTCCAGAACCGTTCTTCACCAGACTCGAACCCTGTCATCATGGTCAACTCATCTCTGTGTCTCAAGTCCATCTACGTACATGTCGAGCTACCGGACAAACTGGTAACAGCGGGAAAGCTGTCCATACGGAGGTAATCGGTCAGCTGGTAAGCACAAAAAGGAAAGGCGTAGCATTCGTTTAAAAGACAAATTGCAGCCATACGTACTTCTAGCTACATAATTCGCGATCCCCAAGAATGTATATAGGGCTACGTTTTCAGAATGAGCCTATGTATTTATATATACAGTTTCATTGGTCATGCATCTCCTAGCAACAAACTCATGTTTCTGCAATGCCTCTTAAATATGCCATGTAGCGTATTCCATCTCTTTAGGCTCTTATTCTCCAAAAAAATCTTAAGTAGCTCACCTATTTTGCCTGTTCGCTGAACACATAGCCTATGTTTGTGAACAAGTTGTTCTTCTGAGTCATCATTTGATGACTCAAGCAGATCCATTTCACAAATCAGTGTCTGAGAGATTCACTCTCAAAACAAACTGCCTCAGTCTAAGTGTAGCAGGGAAAGTCTGAAAGCCTCAGTCACCATGAGAACTAATACATAAAAAAACAGCAATCAGAACATTCATTAAATTGTCACCTTTTTGGGCTCTGCAGAAGACAGACAGTGGTCTCGGTAGCCAAATCTTCAAAATAACATCTTAGCTTTCATCAGCCTGTCTGACCAACATGCAAAGCATCCAATCACAGTTTGTTTGTTCTGCGTAATGTTTCGAGGTGTAAAAATGTCAAGTCGATGTCGCACCAGTAGCAGAGAGAAATAAATCATTCATTCAAGAACGTCATCTTCAGATGTCAAGGGTCTCAGCGGTGAACTTTACATGCTTTTGAAAACGTATTGTTTATTTGATACCGATAAGAGCTTGTTGTCGCAGCTGTAAACACAATGGCTTTCTTCTTCCATGGCTTTTCTTTCCAGGTGAACTTTTTAGAAAAAGTGGCACATCATGCAATCACATATTGACTTTGAAGGGTTTCTCGTTGTTTGTGACTTATGCATAAGACATTCTGAACGATGGATTGTCAAAAGCACCTTCAGTTCACAAAATAGAGCCTTGACAGTTGAAGATGACGTTCTTGAATGAATGATTTATGGTTGCATGCTGGTCTGCTATTGTAGGGACACTGATTTAAACATTACATTGAACAAAGAAAATGTAATTGATTGCTTTACATGCTGGCCAGACAGTTTCTTTTGCATATTTTCCTCTCTTAATATGTCTAGGTTTCAAATCTGAGGAGCCGTTTACACAACAACTTTTTCAGCACATTACTGGAAACTTTTTTTTTTTTTTAATTTTGCCTGTTCATTTAACAACAACGACATTGTGTCTAAAAATAGATTTTTTTTAAGCCATTGCATCCATGTAAACACCTGAAAACAAGAGTCTTTAAAAACAATGACATCATGCACGTACATAATGTAGTATGTGTTAAGGGTGGTGTAGATTAAAGGCAAGCCCACAACAATGGTGGAGTACATTGTAGTGTTGTTGCTCAAGTGTTTGCTAATGCTTCAAGTGTGTTTTTAACTAACATTACAACCAACAAAGCAGACACAATGATGCATCTTGCACACACAACAAATTCTACATCAGTGTTGGGTACTTTAAAAAAAAGTGATAGATTACAAATTACTGATCACTACTGGAAAATTGTAATCTGATTACATTACTAATTACTTTATATAAAAAAGTAATCAGATCACTAATGACTTTGAAGTTACTTTTAAAACATAAAATAGGCCTATAAAAAATACAAAATACACTGCAGCTCTTTCAGTTGTTTAATATTCACTGAAAAACATTAGGTGCGTTCGACCTGAACCATGGCTGCAGCTGATGATCAATGAGATTAGCCGAGCGCAGGTGGGAGCGGAGTTGAAAACGTCAAGCCGGACAGCCGGACACTTTGGGGCTCAAAGTTGCGGTAGTCATGATGACTGATCACATGGCGTCATCATCATTTTTTTATTTATAACAACAAAAGATTTACAGTACAAATAAAACAGAATATAGTCTTTACAAGCTATAGTTCATTTTTAAACAATAAGGGGGATTATGAGTTTAATATGTAACAAACGTATGAGAGAAATAAGGGGAAACGAGAGAGTAATATAAACATAAAAACTAATAGATCTATTAAATACAAAGCAATGAGCACACATTTTAGGAGTTTAAACATCACTCTTTATGCTAATACTTCTTGTTTGGATATGCTAAAAAGGGGTTTGCATTTATTTACATTTATAGATATAAAACTTTCCAATATTAGTGTAAAACCCAAAGGTGTTTTGATTAAGTCTTAAACAATGATTAAGATTATTTTGGATAATGAAAACATTTTCAAAAAAGCACTTTAATCCAAAAAGATTGAACAAAAGGACATTCCTAAAATAAGTGAGCTACACTTTAAGTAGAAGTTTCCCAGAAAGAGCAAGGTACATCAATGTCACTTTTAAAACTTGTGTATAAATGGCTAGACAGGAAACAAATATATATTTTACAATCATATAAATAATTTTTTAATTATTTAATAAAATAGTTCTTTAACTTAATTTGTTAGGAAACTTTTAGGGTGTCAGGATCAATGATAATAATTATTTTATTTAAAGACTGTAAGACTTATTTGACTTCATATTTAGGTTATTCACTAAAATATATTGTTCATAAAGATGAAGTAAATAGTCTGTATAAAAAAGGTCGAAAAAAACAATCTAGCCTTTATAAACAAATTATTTAACAAAAGATGATACTGCAGTAAAATATTTGTAGTCTTTTAATAAGCATGATATATACAAGATAGAGAGGATATATGAAAAGTTCATTGTTTGTTTTGAAATTTGTGAAACGGAATTTGTCCAATAATAAACACGAAACACACGTGGTTGTTGTCATGCGGTAAACTCGGCCAATCGTGTAATGTCGGTGTCATCATCGCAGTTTCAGCAGTCGCTCTTCAGATGCTGCACCGACTGAATCAATCGTCTGATCTCGGAGCGCTGAAGCAGTGCTTTAATGCCACATGTGACAGTCATGTGGCGTCCGCGCAGCGTCAATCCGAAAAAAAAATTCTAACCAGCATGCACTGCTTTACGACAGATTTCGATCGATCTGAGAAACGCTGCATGCAGTCGAACGCACCTAGAATAATAGGTTGATCACAGCAGCTTGACATATTCAAAAGACTTAAAGAGTTCGCCCAAAACTTAAAATTCTCTCATCATTCACTTGTTCCAAACCTGTTTGTCTTTTTTTTAACACAAAAGAAAAAAAACTGAATACTTGTAGCCATTGACATCCGTAGTATGAAAAGGCACTGCAGTGTTTGGGTGTCTGTGTTTGTCTGAAGTAATTAGTCTACCTAATTGTGTATATTCCAAAGTATGAAGCTGATCAGTCAGTTCTTGTCACATGACTCGTGGTTTTCAACTGAGTGTGCCTGGGAAATGCGAGTACACGCAATATGCGCTCCCAATATATGTGCGTGCGCAATATGCATTTCCAATATGCATGCTCACAAAAGACCTGATATGTGAACGGCCCCTATAAGCAGCTACGCTTCTCTTTACTTTCAGAAGATACCTTCACTCTCGATCCTGCACAAACAATTTAATTTTAACCTGAGTTGGTCCGCCGTGTTTTTAGGTGCCAGTGTTCTGCTTGGGGACGAGTATTGTTGTAGAATAGTCAAGTGCTTGAACAAGTTGCTGGTCGAGTTAAAAGCAGTCGAAAGTTCTTTAGAGGCTGGACATAGACTGTCTTTCACAGCAATGTTTTTGTTTTTACGCTCAATGAAATCAAAGTAATGTCTGTATTTCCACTCAAAGAAGCAGCCGCTCTCGACAGCAGCTATTTCAACTCACGTTCTTCAGCTATTTAAAAGCACATGCTTATTAAATGATGTTGAAGCAGAAAACGTGATTTAAAAGGAGCATTCTTTTCTTCTAAAAACTATATTTGTAACGCAAGTAACGCAATTACACTGACTTAAGTATCTGTAATCAAATTACACAAATTTAAAATGTAATCCGTTACATTACTGTGTTCCCCTAAAATGGAATTTAGAATACATACTGTGGAACGTGTTACACCCAACTCTGTTCTACATGCAGTTCATATCTTTGTTGAGCTGCCGACTGCACATCATCACTTCCCTGCAGGTACTGTTTACTAATATGAGGATAGTACCAAACACTGGCCCGGCATGCGTAATAGAGTATTTTGGTCATTTTCACAAACATGCAACAGATCCAATCCAGGCTCATTCTGAAATCAAACTGCTTTTTGGAGAGCGCCAAATACGTTCCAGAAGGTATGTTTTTTTGCAGTTCCATCAAAGGCCGCTGTGTATGCTTTTTGAGATCTCAAATTTCTCTCGCGAGTGCCATAAACGCCTGGTCTTCTCATGTAAATCCACTGACTGATTGACTGACCCACCCGCCTCCTTCCCTAAACCCAACCAATAGTGTTTTCAAAAGCACAGATTGGCCCGCACACCACTATTTATAAACCCAACCGACAGTGTTTTAAAAAGAAATCCAGAAAAAGACAAGCCTTCGCAGTAGCCTGATTTTAACCACGTTTTCAGATTTTACCACAATTCTCACCCTGTTATTTACCTGTTTATTTTATTTTTTGGCTTCTGCTTTTGTCTTACACACTTTCTGGAATCGTTCTTCACTGGACTCGAAGCCCGTCATCGAAAGCCATCCAAACAGAGGTAAGCGGTCAGCTGAATAGCGTGAAAAGGAACGGCGTCATACGACACGTAGCTTTTTGTTTTAGAGATTAAATCCAGGCATACTGTACGTTCCTCTGGCTACATAATTTGCGATCTCTAGAAATGTATACAGGGGGATCTTTTCAAAAATAGCCCATCTTTTTGAAAATGTAAATTGTTTTAATAAAGGTGTGTAAACATGAAAAGTTTTTAAAATGCGAGGGAAAAACTTTTCAGCATTTGGCTACATCACTATCATGTAAACGTAGCCTGAGGCTAAGACTAAACTGATAGACATACAGAATGACAAATACTTTGACAAAATATGACAATACTTTGAAAATCTTTGTTTTAACATTTTATGAGAACCTCTACAAAATTGTCCTCTGGCAAAAGTTACTAACAGAATTCGAGAATTGAGGAGAGATGGAGAAGTCTTCCTTTTTTCTCACACTTCACTTTCATTTTTACATGTCGAGGCTACCAGGGGACACGGAGCTGGGATGGAGTGAGAAATGAGGGAATATCTAAAGGAACGACTGCAGGTAGAAGATGTAAAGGCAAGAAATACGTATGTTGTAAATGATAGAGGGACGGACAGGATCAGAGAGGAGGAAAAAAAATGATTCAGAGATCAGTGGAGGACAGATGGAAAAAGAGACTTGAAATCAAAGATGAAGGAAAACACAGAGAGCCGCTGATCTGATTCAGCTGTTGTCTTTAAAAAGCACCCACGGCGCACAAATAGCTTCTTCAAAACCTTCTGAAGAGCGGGGTTACAACCGCCAGCCGCTGACCACAAGAAAGCAAGTAAATCAAAAACACGGGGACTGCAAAAACAAGACTCTAAGAGGCAAGAAGGAGAATGAAAGATCTTGGAGCAAAATGAAGAGTGTGTCAGAGAGAACAAGCAGAACAATCATGCTGAGGTGCGTCTGCACTCGCTCTCTCCGTCTCTCTGATAAAGAAATTGTTGCAGCAGTGTATCTGTGTCTCAGGAGAGAAGAAGAACAGCGAGAGAAAGCAGACAAAGAACAAAACAACAGAAAAATGAGGACAAGCCGAAATACTGTACAATAAACTATCGCTGAGCTAATACACAAACATTTGCACAGCACGAAACATGCATCAAAGTTGAAATACAGTATCCACTTTTCGAAATCTTTCGCTCGTTCTCTTTTAAAGACGCTGCTTATGCAGACAAACAAAGCCCAGCTTGAGCAAATAAGAAAAACAAGAAAACAACTAACAAAAAATAAAATGAAATTTTAATCAATGGGCCTTTGAATTAGAGCTGTCATTAAGTAAACAGGAACAAGGCGCATGAAATATTCATGTGGCACTCACATTCATTAAGGGACTGGCCCTCGAGGGCCGCCGTCAGAACTGGGACATATCATGATGTATGGAGAGAAACAGAACCAGGAGATCGTGAGAACGAGGAAAGAAGGAAGAGACACACTCGGTTGAAGAGCAATGAGAGAAGGGGAACTAAACATCACTGATGTAGAGGATGCGGGTTTGGAAATTATTGGAGGGTTGTGGCAAAAATAATTCAACCCAACAAATTGAAGATAAGGGGCAGAAAAAAACATTCCTACAAAATTAAATTAGGTCATTGCTGTCACAATTCAAGTCAAATGTGAAAATGAAAGGAACATGTCAACTGCACCGCGTCAGATTGCATCAGATTTATTTTGAAATGTTTTTTTTTTTTTTCTATGTGCAGAGCAATATAAGAGGAATTTTAAAAACTGGCTGGCAATTTATATTAGTCACAGCTGAAAATGGCAGAGTTGTGGTGAGCTTGCCAGCTCGTGAAAGTTCTCATCCTAAACAATCTGGGATTAATTACACAAACATGTCTTTTTTTCTGGGTAACATATCATGCATCTTCTTTTTTTCTTTTTTTATACATTCTAGATTGATCTTTAAAAACACTAATAATAATTGATAATAATTAATAATACAATATTAAGGGCACTGATTGACTATTATGATTTTCGCCTCCATATACAGCGGGGAAAATAAGTGTCGAACATGTCCTACGAATAATATTTTTAAAGGAGCTGTTAACATGGAATTGATTCAGATTTTGATAAAAAGCCAAACAATACAAACTTAAAAATAAAACAAAACAAAAAAACTTGGAAAATTTGTTGTGTAATAACAATGGATTGACACAAGGAGAAAGTACTGAACCGTATTTAATATTTTAAATAAAAGGCTTTTTTTTTCGGTAATGCCAGCTTAAAGACGACTCTCATATGGAGAATGACGTCATATTAATTGCTCAGGTGAGTTTTTCACAGACTTCAACAGAGGGTAAAAATCTTGATGGTTCTGTTAGTCTCATCTATCAAAATCTGATCTTTAATTTGTATTTTCTATTGGATTCAGGTCAGGTGATTGGCTGGGCCATTCTACAGCTTGATTTTCTTTTTCTCTGAAAGCATTTGAGAGTTACCTTGGTTGTGTTTTGGATCATTGTCTTGCTGAAATCTCCACCCTGGTTTCATCTTCATCATCCTGATAATGCAGATGTTAGACTGAAGCAGCGAATGTTAATTTACAGACAAAGAGCAGAGGGTTGCTGAATAACTACTGAGAGATTTCAGCTGCTGTCTGGGCTTTCAATGCCTTTCTATAACTCCCTTTCTTCATGTGTTCAATACTGTTTCCCTGAGTCATTTTTATTTTATTACACATAACTTCATTTGTAAACTAATTAGATTTGTGTTCTTTGCATTTTATGATTTCTTTAGTTGTTATCAACATCCGGTGAAAATTTCTAAGTCAACAGCACCTTTAGAAATATGTTTTCTGAAAAAAAAATTGTGACATGTTCAATATTTATTTTTCCCGCTAATGATTTCTTTTTTACAGAACAGTACAGAAATGTTTAACAGGACAACACAGATACAATTACTGAGGCAATTTTTTAAAACGCTCTTATTAAGATTAAATAATGACCCTGGAAATCAGTTTCAGGAGACAAATATTGCCCCTAATTAAATTTCTGACCTTGACGAGATGATAGTATGCCAAACAACATCACATTTAGAAAACAACATCAACAAGGACTGAGAGAGAGAGAGATTAAGAGAGAGAGAGACTAAGAGGCTCAAAATAGAAATGCAAGACAATCACCACTATAGTAAAGATCAAGGCAAAATAACACTGCAAATTCCTCAGGATGGACTATATAACAAACTTATTACACAATAAATCAATCTCTGATAAACTACTGTACTACAGACCTTTTAGAAGTGAAATATATACAAAAGAGTGTTTATATAGGCACACTGAGTTCGTTAGAAGTAGCAATTTTGACAATATTTATAACTTGTGACATGCCGCAGTATTTCCTAAATCTTTCATCTTTTATCCCTCAAAACACATAAAAGATATTGATTCTTAGCATGAGACTATCAATACAGTATTGTGAGCTAAAATATACTGGATTTTTTATTTAATTGACTTCCTTGCTTTTTCCCACCACTAAGAGCCACATCCTGTGATAATGTTGCATATAACAACATGCCTAATAATGAATGTGTTCAAAATATGAAGAGTTCATTTACATAATCAGATTGACTGCATTTGAGAACTTTTCAGAAATAATATTTATTTTACAATTGTACTTCTCAGTACACAATATTAAAATCAGATTTATGAATGTTACAAAAACTTTTTTATTTTTTTATTTTACATCAAAGTCAAAGTCAGCTATATTGTCAATTCAACTACATGTAGAGACATACAGAGAATCGAAATTGTGATACTCTCAGACCCTGGGTGCCTAACATATAATATTAATACAATACATTTTTTTACAATAAATACAATTACACATATAATATCATCTAAAAATATAAGTTAAAAAAAATTAAGCGATATGATTTCACTAAAGGGCACATGGCAGGAGTGCAAACCAGAGTTGTGCAGATGTAAAACAGTATATAGTGCAAAAAAATACGGTATAATGTAAAACAGTCAATTGTGCAAAAGGCTTGTAAACATGATAATTATGATAAAGTGACAGTATAATGTAAAACAGTGTATAGTGCAAAAGGTTCTGAGAGTTCTGTTTTTGCACACAAACTCTTCATGTACGTCAACAATTTTAATTATCAGTATTTTTTTTAAAAGAATTTAAACTTTTACTCAGCTAGAGTGTAATCAGTTAATCACTTTTATACTGTTTAAAATATATAATTTTATACATCAAAGAAATAAAAATGGCTTCCGATGTTAAGCATCACAGCTGTTTTAAACACTGCGTATGTTTACATGGACACCAATAATCTGATTTTTATATGATTAAGACAATACTCCGATTAAGAGTCTATCATGTAAACAGCGACTTTTGATTATTTAATCCGATTTTGTCGTAATCGAACTAAACAGGAATCAAATTAAGAGATGCAGAATATGCCGATTTTAGTCGCATTATTGAAGTACAGTGCATACATGTAAACATGTTAATCAAACTACTACCGTCGTGTAGGATTTTCGCCACATTTTGCGACAGAATAGTCTATACACACACGGCTGTTTGACCCTATTCTCTGCACCTACCAAGTCAGAAAGGATCACAGACACCTGCATCGTGAAATGCTGAGGGTTTTTTCGCATTCGGCGTGCGGTATCAAATTCTAATAAAACAACACTCTTCCAGCAGTTCATACAGTTCATCCAATATCTCGTTTGTCACGGGGGGCATGCATGAAACATTCCTGACTGAAAGTGAAAGTGCCAAACTGCAGTTAAAGTCGACAAATTAAAAATTAAACACCTAAAATTACATGAAACTCTGGAGAAAATGTGGATATCATTAAACGAAATATGTGCTATAACATGTAAAACGGGATCATGAAAGGAACATTCAAAAGGCAACTCATGTAAACACCTTAATCATATTATTGTCTTATTGAGATTAAGGCAAACAATTTGATTACTGATGTCCATGTAAATAAAGTCATTGATAAGAATAAGAAACTGATCACAAAATCAGCATATTGAAATGATATCTGATGGACACTGTCAACTGGAGTAACGATTCAGAAAGTTCAGCTCAATTTTAACATTTTGAAAGCATTTTAAAATTGGATCAAAACAGCCGTTTTAAATAATAATATTTTGCAATACTAGTATGCATTTTTGATTAAATAATTACAGTATTGGTAATAATAATAATAATAATAATAATAAACTCTTCGTTAAAATAGTTGGGTTAAAAATACCCCAACATATAACCCAACTAAAGGTTATTATAGCACCTTCCCAACTATTGGTTATTTTGACCTAATGTATTGGGTTATATAATTTAACCCAATGCATTGGGTTATTTTGATTAAATGTTATTTTTTTATTCTGGTATTACTATTGCTTCTATTACTAGTGCTACTTTTAATTTTATATTATGGCTGTGTAAATAAATAACATTCAGTTTTCAAAAATATTGAAAATGCTTTATTCCCATTACATTTTATGTTCCAGTCACTTAAGGGTTTTTATCCATTTAATATAGATCGGCTATGAAGCGTGAGCTTGTATCATCAATAATTAAGAGTGCTGGTGAAACGGATATAAAAAACACAACACGGAGAGGTACAGTAAATAAAAAAAAAACAATATTATTGTGTTAGAGCTTAAATAAACTTTACAATGCCAAAACAACGTTACATACACATATTAATACAGCTGTGCTGTGCCAGTTGTATTAGTTGACTGTTGAAATTCAAAAATTTTGACCCAATTGGTTGAGTTATTAAATAAATAACTCAATAAAGGGTCAAAAATAACCCAACAAAGCACCAAATATTTAACCATTGGGTTAAATAAATAACTCAACGTTTTTTTAGAGTGCTTTATTTTATATAGTGCCTTTCAAAGCAGCATCTCAAAGCGCTTTACATACACAACCGGTCAAAAGTTTGAGGTCTGTACGATTTTTAAACGTTTTAAAATAAGATTATCCTGCTCACCAAGGCTGCATTTATTTAATGAAAAATACAGTACAAATTATAAAATTTTAAAATGTTATTGCACTATAAAATAACTGTTCAAAAGTAGTTTAATTTAATTTAATAATTTATTCCAGTGATTTTAAAGATGAATTTTCAGCTTCATTACTCCAGTCTTCAGGGTCACATGATCCTTCAGAAATCACTCTAATATTAATTATTATTATAACTATTATTATTATTATTATTATTATTATTATTATTATTATTATTATTATTAATGGTAATAGTAATAAAAACAATAACGACTGGAGTAATAATTTCATTTTTGAATCTACATACATTACAAAAACAAATTTTTTAATATTTACAATTTTAATAAATATTTAACAATTTAACTTTTTTTTTACATTTAATAAATGCCGGCTTTATGAAAAGAATCATTTTGTTTATAAAAAAACATGAAAAAACTGACCTCAAACTTTTGACCAGTAGTGTACATTTAAAACATACAGAGATATAAAACATACAAGGATATATGCATAAAACACTACACAAAAAAACATTTATAATAAAACCAAAGCTGCTTCAAAATCCCCTTTTTTAAACAATCACATAAAAGCTACCCTAAAAAGTAACTTTTAAGTGATGATTTATTTAAATTTGATGATGATTTATGATGATTTGATAATGACTCATGATTTATTTAAATGAAATTCCACAATTTAGGCACCAAAGATCTTCCCCACATTGACTGAACAGTTAAAAGACCAGCATGAAATGAGCGTAAAGCACAGGCAGAGGTGTAAGGGATTAAAAGCTCAGACAAATATTTTGGAGCAAGACCATTCAAGTCCTTATAAGTTAGCATAAGAATATCGGTGAGCATTTTAGACTCAACAAGAAAAAAAAAGAAAAAAAAACGTACCCACCCCAAATTTTCGAACTCACATAAAATCATATCTATAGCTGTTAAAGCATGTAGGACGTTTAGTATAATGCTCTTCGCTAAGCTTCTGACAGTGACTACTCTGCCCTCAGGCAACACGCAGAGAGCAATCTCTGTAGAACAAAGCCCGGGTTAAATTAACCTGTTAAATCAAACAGAGGATTACACACACACTGATGGGTTAAATCAACCATTAAATGACTGAACTTTTAACCACACACTGGTGAAACCCACAAGGAGGAATCTACCGACGGTGTTATTTAAACAGATAACACCACAGTCTGTCGCCTAATCGTGCTTACTTCATAAATACACTTTGAAAAGAGCATAGATGTGGACTGAGAAGAAAGTTGCAAGCACACACACACACACACACACACACACACACAAACGAGAGAGGGAAGAAGATGAAAGAAGAGAAAGGAAAGCAGACTGAAAGAGTAAAGTGATTGATTTCCACACAGTTCTAAAGCCTCGTCTCCGGAGAGAAGGAACGAAAGAAAGAGGAAGAAAGAAGGGGAGGAAATAAAAAGTATCCTCGCTCTCCTCTAGTTACACACATTTATTTCTGCCCTTTATCTCCCTTCTTTTCCTTCCATTCAGTCCGGGCTCTCACGGTCAACCTTTATTCAAATAATGTTCCCAAAGCCACCTGAGCTCTCCGCCGCATTGGGAAGAGAAAATGAGAGGCTGAATGAAGAGGATACAAAAGTTTCAGATTGTAAAATGGAGAGAGACAACAAAATAAGACTAAACAAGCAGATGGGCGGTGGTTGCTGGAATAAAAGGACAAGCGGGTCAGGTAAAGATTCGTTTTGAGCGAACAAAGAGTTGAGGCGTGTTTTGAAGTGTTTAGCTGAAAGTTGAGGCCCAATGTCTGCCAAACAAAGATGACTTTGGAATATGTAGGCCAGTGTTTCCCAGTACACCTCTTCCTAATCAAACACACCTGAATCAACTCATCCAAACATAAGAAGAGACTCCAAAACCTGAAGTTAATGGGCCAGATAAGGGATTGTCTTATTCAGATTAAGGCAAATAATTCGATCACTGATGTCCATGTAAAGTTATTCATTGATAATAATAAGAAACTGAACACAAAATTCAGCTCTAAATGTTAACACATAAAAGCATTTTAAAATATACTCAAAACAGCTATTTTAAACTAGCATGTTGTTAGCATGATTTTAGTATGAACTAGCATGTTGCTAGTATGTTTATAGTATGAATTAGCATGTTGGTATTATGACTAGTATGTTTGTTAGGATATTTTTAGTATGAATTGGTATATTGGTATGTTTCTAGTATGATTAGTATGTTGGTATATTCGTTAGTATGTTTCTAGTATGATTAGTATGTTGGTATATTCGTTAGTATGTTTCTAGTATGATTAGTATGTTGGTATGTTTGTTAGTATTTTTCTGGTATGGATTGGTATGTTGTTAGTATGTTTCTAGTATGTAGGTATGTTTGTTAGTATGTTTCTAGTATGGATTGGTATGTTTCCAGTATGGGTTGGTATGTTGTTAGTATGTTTCTAGTATGTATTAGTAAGTTTCTAGTATGATTAGTATGTTGGTATGTTTGTTAGTATGTTTCTGGTATGGATTGTTATGTTGTTAGTATGTTTCTAGTATCTATTAGTATGTTGGTATGTTTGTTAGTATGTTTCTAGTATGGATTGGTATGTTTCCAGTATGTTTCTAGTATGATTAGTATGTTGGTATGTTCGTTAGTATGTTTCTGGTATGGATTGGTATGTTGTTAGTATGTTTCTAGTATGTATTAGTATGTTGGTATGTTTGTTAGTATGTTTGTATGTTTGTTAGTATATTTCTAGTATGGATTGGTATGTTGTTAGTATGTTTCTAGTATGGATTGGTATGTTGTTAGTATGTTTCTAGTATGGATTGGTATGTTGTTAGTATGTTTCTAGTATGTATTAGTATGTTTCTAGTATGTATTAGTATGTTGGTATGTTTGTTAGTATGTTTCTAGTATGAATTGGTATGTTGTTAGTATGTTTCTAGTATGGATTGGTATGTTGTTAGTATGTTTCTAGTATGTATTAGTATGTTTCTAGTATGATTAGTATGTTGGTATTTTTGTTAGTATGTTTCTAGTATGGATTGGTATGTTGTTAGTATATTTCTAGTATGTATTAGTATGTTGGTATGTTTGTTAGTATGTTTCTAGTATGGATTGGTATGTTGTTAGTATATTTCTAGTATGTATTAGTATGTTGGTATGTTTGTTAGTATGTTTCTAGTATGGATTGGTATGTTGTTAGTATATTTCTAGTATGTATTAGTATGTTTCTAGTATGGATTAGTATATTGTTAGTATGAATTGGTATGTTGTTAGTATGTCAAATGTTAAGTCAATGGCAGTTTTTTACAATGGAAGTCTATGGGAAAGTTGCTAGGGTGCTGAAAGTGGTTGCCAGGGTGTGGCTAGTAAGTTGAAAGGTCATCAGTGATTGTGGGATTGGTAGTCTTTGGAAGTTAAATGAGCCCAAACTTAAGTCTGTATGATAGTCTGGCGCAAAGTTATGAGGTCACAAAGTTTGGTCCAATGTTAAGTCATTGGGACTTTTCCAAAAACCGTAAGTCGGATCAGTCGGAAAAGATATAGCAACTTAATTCAGTATAGTTGTGAGGTTTGGAGTTAGTTTGGGGTTTGTAGTATGAACTGTTCTTAAAATAGTCTAAGAAGAAGAAGAAGTTTATGTAGTATAACAGTATGATGGTGTAACCCCACGAGTCCTACAACACCCAACCCGCTCTGAGCTGGGATCAAACCGGCGTCTTTCCGCATGGGAGTCAGTTGCTCTACCAAGGAGGCTAAAGACCATGTCCTCTAGCGTCTGACGCTAAAGCATCTTTAGAGGGTAACCTTTTCCTAATCAAACACACCTGAATCAACTCATCAGAACATAAGAAGAGACTCCAAAACCTGAAGTTAATGAGCCAGATAAGGAAGACCTCCAAAATATGTACTGTTGGTGTGCCTTCAGGAACAGGGCTGGGAAACACTGATGTAGGTCACATGATATTATTGAATAATGTTATTTGGGGGAGAAAAAAAGTGATTAAAGTATAAATAAATGTATGCAGACAGTATATAATGAGCAATTCGTTTCCTCTGTATAGCTAAGAGAGCTTTGTTTATCTGATTAAAAATCATTTATAGTATTTGCAGCCACGCTAGAAAGGTCAGAGGGAAAAAATGTAACTGATTGGTCATTTACAACTTATGAATCATAATAGAGCTCTCAGTTACATGTAAGCAACAACACAAACTTCTTTAGCGATATTTCCTACAATATCTCAATTCATGATTAGACATAAACACAATTATTCACAGCGAGAACAGCACTTTAAATTTGCAAATGGTTGTGATTCTCTTGAACATGGGGCTGATGGAAAACATGGAAAAACAACAAACTAAAGACTTCTCGTGCAGTCAAATGAAGTAAATATGCAACGTTTAAATGTCATTTCCAATGATTGACATGATTGACTACAGGGTTTAACAGTGATTGTAGTACTGTGTGTAAATGGTATCCTACCAATGCAAACACTGTGGGGGGCTTGTTATGTAAAAGAGCATGTTTGTTATCTGTCATTCTGGACATTTTAAGGTAATTTTCCAGGTTCAATGTGTGAAACGGGCTAAAGATTGATGTAAAGTAACAGCAGATAGACATATCATTCGAATGGATTTTGGTTTAGTATATTGAAAGAATTCATAATATTTCATAATGAAATATCTATATTATACTTTTCAATAGGGTTGCACAATATATCGTTTCAGCCTTGATATTGCAATGTGTGCATTTACAATTAGGGCTGGGCGATTTGGCCTAAAATCAAAATCTCGATTATTTGAACATTTTAACTTGATTATGATTAATGAACGATTATTTTATTTATTCATTTAATTTTTTTGCACTCATAGTTCACTGACAAGTTTTGTACTTGGTATTTTATTACTTTAATAATTGAAGGAAACACACAATAACTACTATCTATCATTATTCAGACCACCTAGTTTTTCGCGATTCTGCGATCGCTGAATTCAACGCAAAATCAACAAAAAGTCGCAATTTTTTGCCATCCTGCAAAATTCTTAATTTCAATGCAAAATAATCGCAAACAAACTTAAATGATCTCATAAAACATCCAATTCCAAACCATATAATCAAATTATATTTATTTCACTTTGCAATTAATTGTTTTACATGACTTATAGATGTTGCATACGCAGCGCACATGATGTATTTGAGTGTCTCTCGAAAAATGATGTCTCACCTGCGCCCTCACAGTTCTAACATTACATGAGAGCGGGGGAATTGTTTTGCAGCCTGTGCAGTAAGCAGACGTGGATGAAGAGTGATTTACAAGTATGGCTGGTATTATGTTATGCGTAAAATCGATAAATGTTTTCGTTTAACTCTTTCTCTGCTGTTGACGAGAGAAAACGCTTCTCTGCCATTGACGAGTTTTACAGCAATCCATGTTTTAGGTGTATTACAGTAGGGAAAGCCCTAACGCATGTCCTAAGCGGTCCTGAGTGAGGTACTGTACATGGTGTCAGATGCTCCAGGGAGTGAAATCTGAGAGAAAGTATTGTGGATAAAAATAAGAGTTATACAATCTTCCTTTGGCTTAATGCCTACCGTTTTAGATCTGTTTAGATCTTGTCTTGACCAGAGACCAAAATAAAGAAGCTTTATTTTTATGATTTGTGTCATTTTCATTGTTTTGGATTCCACACCTAAAATAGTAGGCTACCTAATATGACAAATTATTTATATATATATTTAATTTATATAGAATTTTTTATATTTATATATTTTTTAAATCACAAAATTGTACGCAAATTTCAGGGAAATTCCACAAAAATCAATCATTTTTACTCGCAAAAAATCGTGAAAAAAATCGTGAAAATCTAGGGGGTCTGATTATTTATTGAACATCAATGCTGAAAAAGTTAAGTTAAAAACACACATTACCTAAAACAAACTTTTCTTATAAAAAAAAAAAAAGTCAAAATAAATAATTAGCACTTTTGGAAACAAAATAAATAATTTTCAGTGTTTTTCATATTAAAAGTAGAAAATAAGCAGTGTCTCTTTTAAATAAAATAACTCTTCCATATCCTGTAACTAATATTTTAAACAGTGCATTTCTTGCATCCTCTGTAAACAAATATTTTAATGTAAATAATAATTTTGTAACGGAAAATATGTAATGGATTAATCACCCAGCCTTATTCGCAATAGTCATATTGCTGGATCTGCAACATCAAAAAGAATAATAGCTGACCAGGAACCACAGTTAAAAAAAAAAAAACATGCATGTGATTTATAGAGTTATTCCAAAGTCTAACCATAAAGTTACAGAAAATGTATCATTTTTTATGTGTTTTTAAAGGGGAACTTGTATGTCCCTTTTTACAAGATGTAAAATAAATCTTTGATGTCTCTAGAGTGAGTGTGTAAAATTTCAGCTCAAAATACCTCACAAATCTTTTTTATAACTCTTTTAAAGTGCCCCTTTTAGGCTTTGAGCCAAATTGTGCCATTTCGGTGACTGTAGCTTTAAATTTAAATTCCATTGTGCGCTTTTTAAAAGAAGGTGGAGTTACAAACGCTTATGTGTCACCATATAACAACAGATTCAAAGCAGGATTAACGTTATCTCTGTACAAAACTGAACAATTCTAAAGAAGTAGCTCAGAAAAATGCAGATATGTAGAGTATAGTGTTCATTTGTGCATCCTAAAACTCCAATTATAATCATTTTAGTCACTGACATTATATTCAGCAGGTGAAAACTCTGATGGCTGCTTCTCACTAAGGACTGTTTATGCTAAAGAGGGAAAGATTGTCACTAATGGGTGGGGCTTTTCCCTTCTGATGACACGTACAAAGGCAGAATTTCAATCAAAGGCTTTTAGATTGACTATTTTTATGAAGTGTATTTATAAAACATAGAATGAATTATTATGTACAATTAGTGGCTGGCTATATTCACACACTGTTGCCACACAACTGTGTTTAACCCCTCATAAAAGTTATTTTTACATAATAGGTCCCCTTTGAGCCTGTGATTGTGTAAGCATTTCAAGCCAGTTTAAAGCAATAAGGCACAAGAAATGATCAAGAATTATTAATTGTATCTTGTAATGTGTATATACACTATGAAAACTACCTTGTTATTTTACATTTGGTTATTCAAATTGTGTACCTGAATACTCCTAGAAAAGTATGCTCCTAGTATTTTTGCTCTTATTTTACATTTTATTATTCAAATTGTGTATCTGAATATTGCTAGTCTTCCAGAAAACATTGTTGTTGTTGTTGTTGTTGTTGTTGTTGTTGTTGTTGTTGCTTTCATTTGCATTTTTGCTCTACTGTTTTAATCAATGCTTGTGATTGGCTTATCATATTTTATGCAGATGCACTCTCGAAATTCGTCCTAATGTAAATGTAAAACTATGAATAATTTCCAAAGAGAGCTATACATATCATCTAGTGAAATTACAGTATACTCAATTTCACAATATGTATTACAGAAAAATTAAATATCGCAATGTCCATTTTTACCATTTCACCTAGTCCTAGGTTTCAAACAAGCATATTTTTAGGTAACACTTTACAATAGGGTTGTATTAGTTTGTATTAATTTTAATACATTTAGTAACATGATCAAACAATGAAGAATACCTTTATTACTGTGTATGTTCATGTTAGTTAACGCTTGTTCCTGTTAGTTGATAAAGATACAGTTGTTCATTATTAGTTCATGTTAACTCACACTGCATTAACTAACGCTAACAAGCTTGAATTTTGGTGTTAATAATGCATTAGTAAATACTGAACTATGATTAATTAATGCTGTACAAGTATTGTTCATAAAATGTAATGTTAGTAAATACATTACCGAATGAAACCATATAATAAAGAGTGAAAAATATTTTGAAAGTTGTCAAATAAGACACTATGAAAACTATCCTGATATTTTACATTTTATTATTCAAATTGTGTATCTAAATATTGCTAGTCTCCCAGAAAACATTGTTGTTGTTGTTGTTGTTGTTGTTGTTGTTGTTGTTGTTGCTTTCATTTGCATTTTTGCTCTAATGTTTTAATCAATGCTTGTGATTGGCTTATCATATTTTATGCAGATGCACACTCGAAATTCGTCCTAATGTAAATGTAAAACTATGAATAATTTCCAAATAGAGCTATACACCCCATCTAGTGAAATTACAGTATACTCAATTTCACAATATGTATCACAGAAAAATAAAATATTGCAATGTCAGTTTTTAAAAATATCATGCAGCCATACTTTGCAAACTGGCATAATTTTCGCTTAACACTTTACAATAAGGTTGTATTAGTTAATTAATAAGTAAGTTAATTAATTAATTAGTTAATTAATTAATTTAGTAACATGATCAAACAATGAACAATACATTTATTACAGTATTTGTTCACGTTAGTTGATGAAGATACAGTTGTTAGTTCATGTTAACTCACAGTGCATTAACTAATGCTAACAAGCTTGAATTTGGATGTTAATAATGCATTAGTAAATATTGAACTATGATTAATAAAACCTGGGGCAACGCAGTGGCGCAGTAGGTAGTGCTGTTGCCTCACAGCAAGAACATCGCTGGGTCGCAGGTTCGAACCTCGGCTGGGCTGGGTCAGTTGGCGTTTCTGTGTGGAGTTTGCATGTTCTCCCTGCGTTCGCGTGGGTTTCCTCTGGGTGCTCCGGTTTCCCCCCACAGTCCAAAGACATGCAGTACAGGTGAATTGGGTAAGCTAAATTGTCCATAGTGTATGAGTGTGAATGTGTGTGTGGAAGTTCCCAGAGATGGGTTGCGGCTGGAAGGGCATCCGCTGCGTAAAATCGTGCTGGATAAGTTGGCGGTTCATTCCGCTGTGGCGACCCCGCAAGGGACAAAGCCGACAAGAAAATGAATGAATAATAAATCCTGTACAAGTATTGGTCATTAAACATTAATGTTAGTAAATACATTAACGAATGAAACCAAATAATAAAAAGTGAAAAATATTTTGAAACTTGTCAGATAACTTTAATTAGAAAAAGCAAGATACAGAAGCCTCAATTTGCTCTCCATTTGATTTGATTGCAGTCCAGAAGAAACAATCGAGAACGAAAAGAGAACGCACTTCAGATTTTTCTTTCCTAAAACGAAAGAGAGCAAGACAGAAGATGACAGAAATAAGGAGTGAAGGGTGCTGTACTGGACCAGAGAGAGATCTAGTGTCACCGTGTCATAAATGTCACATCGCTAATGCTCCTCTGAGGCTGCAGTTCAGTCACTCGCTCAGTTTATATCCGCACCGCAGTCACAGACATACAGACCGCAGACATACCATTGCCATCTTTATCTCCTTCCCCTGTTTGTGTTTAAAGGGAGTTCAGCTAAAAATAAAAAAATTCTGTCATCATTTACTCACCCTTCACTTGTTCAAAACCTATTTGAATTTCTTTCTTCTATTGAACTAAAGAAGATATTTTGAAGAAAGATAGAAACCAGCAACCATCGACTTCCATAGTATTTGTTTTTCTTACAATGCAAGTCAATGGTTACAGATATTCAGCTTTCTTCAAAATATATTCTTTTGTGTTGTGTTTGGCTCAACAAATAGTAAATATATGAGACGATAACTGGTTTCAAGGTCTACCATCGTTTGGAAAAGACACTGTTTTAAAACTGCAATTTTTTTCGAATACTGTTCCTACAGTATATGCAAGTTTTTTATGTTTTTTATGACTATATTATTTCATTTTTTTTAGTTTAACAGTATCTCCAGCAGAATAGGACCCTCCACAACAAAAGCTGCAGGTCAGCCCACGATTCAGGACATCTGAATTGCTTAAAATAAATCACTTATGCACTAATATCCAAGCATGCTATAAACCTGAACCGCGCAGTGGCTTACTTTAAATCCAGAGAAAAGAAAGATATCCAAAGATGCCTTTTAAAGTTGTAAAGAAATCTGTGTTTTTTTTTTAACTAATGAAGACAGCAGAAGTCAATTGTATATTTTAATTATTTAGGCTATCATGTTTACTGCTCCAAAATGTTTTAAATGTTTCTTAAAATAAAATATATTGTGTTCAGTGGGGAAAAAATGTGTATTTTTTTATCCAGACATTTAAAAAGAATATATTTTAGAGCAAAATAATCACAATACCATGATACCATGATACTTTTATCAGAGGTTATCATATCGTCAGAATTTTATACAGACCCAAGTTAAGACAATAAATGTTTTTTTGTTGCTTTATCTTATTTGAATAAGGTTATTAGGTTTCAACTACATTTTTTAAGTTATGGTGCACTCACACTAGACTATCTGAATTATGTTTCCCGGTTCATTTGACAAGTGTGAGTGCTCCGTATCGCGCCCTGGCGTAGTTCAGTTGGCCAGCCCTGGCTCGATTGGAAGAGGTGTGCCAAAGCGCGATTCCGTTGGGTTTGGCGCGGTATGCTTGTAGTGCGAGTGCAAAGCATGCCTGAGCCCAAAACTGAAGACATGACATAACTTTTATGCAACTGTTTCATATGGTTTTATTAATCATTCTTACTTTTCAATGAACGCAAACTATCATAGTTTATTAAAAATGCAAACCCCCAGTGTTGGGCAAGCTACTTGAAAAATGTAGTGAGCTAAGCTATTAGCTACTCTACTTAAAATGTTAGTCTATGTCTATTTCTAATGTTAATCTTAACGACACTGAAAGCTATCCTCTGAGAAATGTAGCAAGTTAAGCTAAAAGCTACTTGGCAAAAGTAGCTTAGCTACATCTAAGCTTGTTTTGCAATTTTCATTTTTAAATCAAAGCAATTTAAATCCAAGTCAATGATATCTAAGTGATCAATAAAACTGTCAATGAAACATATTGACATAATTGTTCAGTTAAATTATTTACTGCAAATAATATTGTACTAAACAGAAACAAATTATAGTATATAACAGCACAAACGATGACGTGGTGGCACAGTAGGTAGTGCTGTTGCCTCACAACAAGAAGGATGCTGGTTCGAGCCTTGGCTGGGTCAGTTGGCGTTTCTGTGTGGAGTCAGCATGTTCTCCCCGCGTTCGCATGGGTTTCCTCCGGGTGCTCCGGTTATCCCCCCAAGGTCCAAAGACATGTTCTATAGGTGAATTGGGTAGGCTAAATTGTCAGTAGTTTATGTGTGAATGAGAGTGTATGGATGTTTCCCAGAGATGGGTTGCAGCTAAAAGGGCATCCGCTGCGTAAAGCATGTGCTTTTTTGAGCACAGCATCAGAATTAACATAACTGCATCTTAACATGTACTTCTCGAGTCACGAGGAATCCTTTTGTGAATTTCTTGTGTTAGTCTAATTGGTTGGCGACATCACCGATGTCCGAGTGAGAGGTGGCAGTAACGCACGAAAAAGTTTGTTGTCGACCGCCTTAAAACAGGAAGAAGAAGAAATGGTCATTCTCACCATCGTATGGATTTACTTTTATCGGCTAGACACCGGCCTCACAGCTCCGTGGATGTTGGTGCCGTCACTTATTGATCCGCAATCGGTAAATGTAGCTTGTGTGGACGCTACTGCTCTACTTGACCAAAAAAATTGCTTTGCTACTGAAAAGCTATTTGATTAAAAAGGAGCGATTCTACTGAGAAATGTAGTTAAGCTTGTAGCGTCACTACTGCCCAACACTGCAAACACCTCGCTGCACATCAGCTGCGCGATGAATTTATGATAATTTATGAGCGTCAAAGTGAGCACCCACGCTTTCCATAAACATCGCGCCACCCCCGTTTTGGACCTGATCTTGAATAACTTTTCCCGGGAGAAATCACACTTCGTCATGGGTCAAGGCAACTGTACCTAGTGTGAGGATGCCCTTATACATAGTTTAACTTTATATTTTCAGTTTGATGGTGTAAGTTGAGATGACTAGAAAAGTTAATTTGATTAAACTGAAAAAGTTAAGTCAGCAAGATTTTTTACAGTGTAAGTACTGAGTACATTTTCATTTGTGGGTGAACTATCCCTTTCCTCACTTTAATTTCCACAACCCGCTTCGAAATCCCAGAGAAAAGGGCCAAGAACATAATGTCACCGCTCCTCTTTAAAGAAAAGTGCTAAAAAATGAGGAGGAGGAGTAGAGGAAATGAGGTGGAGAAAGGGCACTGTTTGTGTCGGAGGAAATTATCATTAATAAAATCTAAAAATAACACTGGCACTCAGAAAGATGACTGAGTTATAGCGCCAAGCGGAGCGGTAATTACGGCCGGCTTTCAGAACGCACGCTTACATTAAATATTAAGAGAAGAAGCGGCGCGCACGTCTAGCGCGTTTGAACGTCCTCCAGCAGTGCTTTGTACAAAGTGTATAGAACAGGCCTTCTCCTGCTGAGAGCGCAGACTGAAGCGCCTGATAATTTGCCCTCAGCTTTAGTCCTCCAACAAGCGATGCACTCGAAGCGAGTGCGGATTCTGTCGCTCAATGGCGAATTTGTTCGGTAAACAAGCCGTTTTTATCTATAGAAAGCCGAAATGATCTATTCAAGGCTGAGGATTTCAATTTCTTTTCTTACTGGATTCAAAAGAAACACAAACAAAGCCACAGGTGCACCCACACAAGCGCGCTTCTCGATGCCACCTGATGGAGCGGTGGTTAATGGTTTGACATCGAGAAACCAGTTCATTAATGGGCTCGTTCACATGTAAGTGATGCTACCGTACACCCCGAGGACTGTTAGCTTCAATTGAAGCGAGTGCGCAGGTTTGGTAATTAGATCATGTGGATTGCGTTGGCTTGCTCGTGCGCATTGTGCCTGAAGGGACGCTACACAGATACACGCGCTTTGATTATGCATCAGACATTAAATGAGTGCCTGTGGACAAAGGGCTTACAAATGTGTAAACTTCATTTCATCATACAGCAAACAAACACACACACACACACACACACACACACACACACAAATGACCGTGCCAGTAACTCCCACTAGGACACTTCACAGTCAGACTTTAGCCCACAAACACACTTACTGTACAAACCGACGAGCTTATAGATTCAGTTTGATCTATGAACTCAACTTGTGAAATTGACTAATGTAAATCCATATTCACATGCTACTCCACAGGTATTGCAAATCATGAAATGTAACCAGACTTGAATTTTAATAACAAGAACATCAGTGCTTCTACACGTGTAATTGAAAATACATTAAACATCCAATCCATATATACAGTATACATATTTATTGACTATGTATATTGAGTTCAATTCTCTAATGAGAATATAACTTCTGAATAAAAAATGACAACAAAATACAAACTAAAATGTCTCATTAAAATGATGGCATTCTTTAAAAAAAAACTTTAGGGTTCTGTTAATATTTGTTATTAATATTTTTTAAGGGAAAAATAATTCTTTATTTATTTTCTTCACAGCAAAGCTGAAAGCTTTAAAAACTTGTTGTGAGCTCCAAGGTTTTTATCGATCATATAAGTGCTTCATGGGATTGTAGTTCTTTCCTTAATTAAATCCATTAGGCACACTTGAATCGTACCATTGTATTTTTATTGATTTTCATATACTTTTTTGATTCAGATCAAAGTTTGTAAAGTTTGTATTCTTCCTCATAGCTGCTTGATTAATGTTCATTGCTTATAAATGTTTTTTTTTTTTTTTTTTGTCGTTATGGGAAAAATAAATTAGAAAAATAGCTCTGAATTCAGCACTGCTGGAAAGCATTTGTGACCCTGGTCCACAGTTTGGGAACAGTTTGGGCTTATGGGAACAGGCAAAATATATTGTATGAGTCAAAATGATTGAGTTTTATTTTATGCCAAAAATTGTTTGAATATTAAGTAAAGATCATGTTCCATGAAGACATTTTGAAAATTTCCTTCCATAAATATATCAAAATTGATATCTCTCCTAATTATTGTCCTATGCTAACCAGCTAACTTACTCGTCTTCCAGAAGATGTATAAATCTATATTACAAAAATAGACCCTTAGGACTGGTTTTGTGGTCAAGGGTCAACTTTACACAAATTAAAAAAATTATAATAAAATAAATAAAACAATTTGAAAACAAATCCATGTGGCGCACCCAACTGAAACCTATTAGAATTAATTAAATATAAGATTTAATATCAGAATTAAATATCAGATTTAATCAGATTTAGATACAAAAATAAAATGGTGCAACATCTCAACATTCATAAAATAATAATTGAAAATTTATTTAAAAGCTTTAAAGGGGACCCTTTTTTAACCAAATTTGAAACAATCTCTGATGTCCCTAGGGTGTTTATGTGAAGTTTCAGCTCAAAATACCCCACAAATAATGTTTAAAACTCTTTGAAACTGCTCCATTTAGGCTTTGATCCTAAATGTTAGATTTTGATGACTGTCACTTAAGTCATTTAAGTGACTTAAGTGCTCTGAGCCCTGAGATTGTCACTAATGGGTGGGGCTTTCCCCCCTCTAGTGACATGTACAAAGCATACCTGTCAACCCTCTCGTTTTTTACGGGATTCTCCCGTATTTTACAGTTATATCCCGCTATCATCCCGTAAATGTATTTTCCCGTATTCGTATTTTCAATATTACTATGAAGGGTGGCAAAAATATACGCAACCCATACCGCCGAAACACCAGGGGACACCCCTTGCTCTTAAATGTGAGTCTGTTCTGTGCTTTCACTTCATTTAGGTATGAAACACTTTGAATTAAATATAACGATTCCCTTCCTTTTTATTAGGTGCCATCGCCCCTCCTATGCAATCCTTATAGGAACAGTCATATAGCGTGCGTGACTGTACATGAGATTTGAAGCGGAGCGATGATTAATAATAATAACAACATCTAAAATGTCGGTCTTGGTGGGGGTTTTTTCAAACATGACTAATTTTGTCCTAAATGAGTATAACAAGTTAGGAAAGCAATCGAATGCTTTCATTATAACGTTTAGATGTGTGCATTTTTAAAGTGACACCTCTGTTATTTAATGTAATCAAACGAAAAATCTAAGTAAATGAGAGATTCATTCGTTGTTCTTTAATCAAAATGTGTAAGTTATACAGTTAAGAAAAGGTTAATGAGATTTGATAACTTGATTCTATTTATTTATGATAGCTATATTATTTTTAATAAGTTAAACTGTTTGCTAATTTATTTGCTGCTAATGTAACTTTTTATTTTTATTATGTAAATAATAATAATAAAACATATTACTGACCGTTTAACTGTTTATTTACAATGAAGTAACTCCAGATGAACATATTTAGTAATTTGGGGGGTGTTAAAATTAACCCCATTAAAATTTAGGGGGTGTTATGGTGGGCATATACCTTATTTTCACATCCCAATGTTAACAAAGGGAGAATGCCAATCAAAGTGTTTCTGTTTTTATGAAGTGTGATCATAAAAAATAAAATGATTACATTTTACTATTAGAAGCTGGTTATATTCACAGACTGTTGCCACACAACTGTGTTAAAGCCCCTTATAAAAGTTATTTTTGACCTTTAACTCTGATGACCTTATACAAACACATGCTACCCAACAGGTCATCAACAGGCAGATACAGATTATGTTACCAGAAATGACTTCTAATAGCAGAAAATGATTGTTTGTTAGCCATCGACACAAGCAACGACCCAGGAGAGGGCCTGATGGGAAATTGAGGGAAATAAAATCCCACTGGTAGCCATTATAATCATCGCATGGCTTCCAAGATTATATAATGACGCAATCTCTTGCTCTTTCATTTAATTCTGTCTGCTTGAAGAGAGCGTTGCGATCTCATTTTAAGCTTTTCAGATCGCATCCCTCCCTCTTTACTTTGCTTTAATTCAAAGCATGTCTGATTCATCCTCGAGGGGAAATAAGGGGCTCGTGGTTGCGCTGTGAAGTTGAGTGTGCTCTGACCCCTAACCGTTCATTTGTCAGCTATTTCTCAACCTCGACGGATTGCCCTAGTAATGACAGCTCGAAAAAAAACACACACACACCATCCACGCCAAGCGTTGGGCTGAATTGTCATCGGGGGACGTGTCGCATCAAAATCTCAGTAACATGTATTTCAAAAGTCAATGCAATTTCCACAAAGATGACGGACAGGGATGAATATAATAGCCATGGAGCTGGAAAACACTTGAGGTTTGTCATTAACATCAACTGTTCGAGACAGAAGAAGTCAAACAAATGCGCCGGTTCCACCGTGACAGCTGAAGTCTGCTGATTTAATGTTGTGCCATGGTTGTTTTTCTGTATTTTTCATTAGCTTGAGGGGTCAACATAAATCAAACAAGGGGACTGAAAAGTGAAAGTGTGTGTGTGCTGAAGGGATAGATAGGGAGACGAGAGGAGTGTTTATAAAAGATAAGCTCTGGCTGAATCACAGAAAAAGAGAGTGAGAGAGAGACTACGAGAGAGAGACTACGATTAAACAGTACAAACATGATTATTCAAACAGCAACTTTCATTCCACAAATGAGAAACATAGCGGGAAACATGTGGTGGAAAAACAAGAGGCCAACGATGAATGAGAGGGTGAAAGATGGATGGGAAAACCCAGAAGAGCCAAAGAGACAGAAAGAGGGAGGGGTGGAGGAGATAGAGATGGACATGTTTTCATTTGTCTTGCCTTTTGTCCCAAAACAAGCTGAAGGGACAAACATGAGCTGCATCCCAAATCCCTAAGGACTTTTTGACCTTTTAAAAGGTATTTTCTGTAAGTTTATACTAATTGTCAGTGTTGGGTTAACGGTATTACAGTCTTAATATATTATCTTAATATATTACTATAATATATTAATAATAATAATAATAAAGTTAATAATATATTATTATCTTGATATATTATCTTAATATATTACTTTTACCCAACACTGCTAAAAGTGTATTGAACCTAGATGAGTCTTAAGCTTCATGGGTTAATTTTTGAGGAATGTCCAAAAATACATTGCATATTTCATGCCAAAAATTCATTAGAATATTAAGTAAAGATCATGATTCATGAAGACATTGTGTGAATTTCTTTCCATAACTCTATTAAAACTTTTGTATTAGTAATTTCCATAGCTAAAAATGGACTCTGGACAGCTTTAAAGTCGATATTCTCAGTATTTATATTTTTTTAACCCTCAGATTCAACTCAGGCTCATTCTGAAAACGTACCTCTATATACATTTCTGGAGAGCACCAAATACGTCCCAGGAGCTATGTTTTTGTTTTCGCAAACCCACCAGAGGAAACTGTGTATGCTTTTGAGATCTCAAATTTCACGAATGACTGAATGACTGACCGAACGACTGTCCCACCCTCCTCCTTCCCTAAACCCAACCAAAAATGTTTTAAAAGCACCAATCCCCCCAACCACCACCTTCCCTAAACCCAATAGAGCAATCCAGAAAAAGAAAAGGCCTCGCGGTAGCGTGATTTTTACCACATTTTCAGATTTGACCACATTACTACATTTTTTACTTGTTAATTTTATTTTTTAGCTTCTGTTTTTGTCTTACCCATTTTGTGAAACCGTTCTTCACTGGACTCAAACCCCGCCTTCATGGTCAACTCCTCTATGCGTCTCAAGTCCGCAGACATACATGGCGAGCTATTGGACAAACTGATATCAGCGGGAAAGCCGTCCATACAGAGGTAAGCGGTCAGCTGGTAAGTGCGCAACTGTAACTGCAATTCAAAGTAATTGAAACTGCAATTTATCAACTGGCCTTTGGGGGCTGGCTCCAGGAAGTCCAGTTGTTCACTGACTGCAATGCTTAATTGGCCAATTTTACAGCTGATAAAAACATGTTTACAGCCTGGTACAAAAGATGGTGCATATAGCTAATACTACCCTTCATGCCAACTGTGAGGGGGTGAACTTTTTTATAAGTCATCCGTTTTGTTTTTATTAAGTTATATTAAGTCTGCATACTTAAGGGTGTGGCCACTTGAGTGACAACTAGGTCTCGCTGGTCGCCATCATGTCAGCACAGCTGATTCCGGCTTATTAGCCACTGAGCTCGGAATATACATCGTATTTTTGTTTAGTTTTATGTGGCTTTATACTGTACAGTCAATTGCCTTTTGGAATTATTTCCTTTAATTATCAGATAATATGGCATGCTGTGGACTTAATTGTGCTCACAAACCATTCAAGTTGCCTCTATTCCCTAGGTGAGTGCAATTCTTACATACCTATATACCATATCTATAAATGTATTTGTTTTATTTAGGATAATTTATCAATTATAATGTTCTTTAGAACTTGATTGCACTTCAGAATCTAACAGATTGATAAGTTGCATTTACTGACACGGACTATATTTGAAGTATTTGGAAGTAATTCGCATTTTCCTCCTATAGAAAAACCTCATAAAACAATGCTTAGTGGCTCAATTTATTACAACAGTGTTTTTAAAAAGACTAAACACTTTATCGATATAATATACAACCAAGCGCATGTGGTCAGAACACAAACGAGTCGCAGGTAAGGAAGTATTAAGTATTTCTCCCAAAAAAAAGCCTGTCTAAGCAAAATGCTAGCAGGCTTCTGTAGCTCCACTGACACTCCGCCTCTTTTTCCATGTTTGGTAACCCCCGGCGCACGCGAACAAAATGGCAACGGTTGGCCACGCCTACTTGTAGCTATATTTGCGCTCTTCAGAAACCTATGGGTGACGTCACGGATACTACGTCCATATCTTTTACAGTCTATGTACCACCCCGTAGTTTTTGTTTTAAAGACAAAATGCAGCCATACATACTTCTGGCTACATAATTCTCGATCTCCAGAAATGTATATAGGGGAACGTTTTCAGAATGAGCCTATGAGGCTCAGATTCCTGATTTTTATCAACTATTTGATTATCAATACTGTCCTAATCCAACAAACCAATATGAATAACAGCTTACAATAGTTTCTAACAGACACTATAAAAATAAAAAGAGTACATTTGATTTCCTGCTGACTTTAAATATAAATCTCCACAAAACAGCCTGGGCCATGTGACCAATTAGAGTAGAGTATACTCTTGGGAAGGAGTAAGAGAACAAATCTTTTAATTAACTGTATCAAGGACTGCGAGAAAAGAACTGAAGCTAAAACGTTATTCAAAGTTATATGAATGTAAACATTGTAAGAAGACAAAATTAGTACCCTTAAAATAGCAAAACAAGGGCACTTAATTGATTAAACAGTGTGATATCATTAATGATGGCCAGCGGTGGACTGGGACCAAAAAAAGCCCTGGCAGTTGATCACCAGTGACGGTCCCGGTTTGCACGAAAAATGTGTGTGTATGGGTGGGGGGGGCGGGGGGCGGTCCCGGTTTGAGTACGTCAAAAAGTACGTCGGCCCACCGGGAAACTTTTTCACTTTAAAAACTGGCAGATGGCCAGTCCACCCCTGATGATGGCTTCTTATTTGCCACCCTGTTCTCCGAGATACTGGCATCTACTACAACATATCCTTATCGGTTGACTACATCTATGTTCACCATGCTTGCATTGTCAATCAGCTTTCTTTGCTATTGATGTCTCCTCTCTCACATCCTCATGGGATAGAAAGTGCCCACTGGAAGCACAGTAGGTCATCCATGTACTTTCAAAGTCCCTTTCAAGACAAGTCAGTTCACTCGATGGCCATCTTGGGAAAGCACTCAGGCAGCTATTTTCACAACATGAACTCACTAAAAAAAAAAAAACAGCTTCTGCCTAGACTTTTGAAAGACTCCAATAATGTATACATACAATTCACTGCAGCTTAGAGCTAGAAGCACTAGGGGCAGTAAAACATCAACAACTTTCATTGCTTTATTAAGATTAAGATCAACTACAATGGTGTGATTTCTTGCACAATACTGTGTTGTGACCATTTACAAATGAATATATTATGTTTTGCATTATATAACCTGCTTTATACGTATGTCTTTCAAGACATAAACTTGCGCTGTAGCTCATTTGATGTGGAGCTCCAGGGTACAACTCCCATGAAATGCAAGTGATGATAAAAGAGCTTGTATGTCTTTGATAACAGGGCTCAAAGAAGCAGAAGCACGGTTGCTTCAGCAAATGCGTTTTTAGCGGTTAGGTTAAAGGTAGGGTTTAGTATAGGTAGTTATTTTCAAACATGATAGAGCATTAACCTTTTGGCACCACTCACCAGACATTTCATTTCCGAACTGCCTCCATACACATAACCATCAATATGAGAAAACACTGCCAGATTCACATTCATCAGTCTCTGCTTAATAGCATTTCTACTGTTCATTGTGATACCAGTCCTTGCATATTTTTCATTCATTGCTTCATGATGATGCACACTCTTTCAGGTTGGGTTCACATTTGTAGTTTGGTTCTTTTGGATCGATAGTTGATGTGGTTTTGACATGAATATAGTCAATTGACAATTATAAAAGGCTGTTAGCCAGCCAAAGTTACAGCAAAGCCTAAAGTATTGAAGGCAAGCTAATAGAAAACAGCTAAAAGCCAATAGCTATAGAACATTTTGAGGGATGTAAACAATAACAATAATCTTAACCTATTTCCTGTATTACATTTTTAATTTCCATATAGTTTCCAAAAATCCAAAAGTGTCCACATATTGATAAATAATGTTATGCCACCTGTTTTAAAGTTAAGATATGATTAAACTGCCTCTTGTTACAGTTATGAAATAGTTTGACAACAAGCAGAAAATGTTCATAAGCCAGTAACATCGCCACATCGAAATAGTCTATAGCAGTTCACAGGGAAGGAAACAAAAGCCATGTTAGCATTACAGGTTTTCCAATGGTAAGTAATACAGACATTTTTATCTCCCCATAAGAGGAGAATCTCTGGGTATACAAGTGACCTACTATTCAACTTACTGAGGGATATTGTACACCGAGTTATTCTGTACTCACATTTGCAGGTTCAAGTCAGTTACTTAAAACAGTTCATCTAAAATCACAAGTACTGTATAAGTTCACCTCAGATTGCTGGCCTGCTCTTACTGTAGGACTTACTTTTTGACCTTTTAAAAGGTTTTTTCTGTAAGTTTATACTAAATGTCAGTGTTGGGTAAAAGGTATTACAATCTTATGCCTATCTTAACACTTTTGTATTAGTAATATGCAGAGCTAAGAATGGAATCTGGACAGCTTTGAAGTTGATATTCTCAATATTTATATATTTTTTAACCCTCAGATTACTGATTTTCATCAACTATTTGAATAGAAAATATTGTTCAATTCCAACAAACCAATATGCATATAATGTGTTTGACATGGCCGTGTTAGCATTACAGGTTTTCCAACGGTAAGTAATACGCACATTTTTATCTCCCACATAATAAGAGAATCTCTGGCTATACAAGTTACTTACTATTTAACTCAGAGTTATTCTGTACTCGCATTTGAAGGTTAGAGTCAGTAAGTGTCAGTTCATCTAATTCACAGGTATAAGTTCACCTCAGATTGTTGGCCTGCTCTTACTATGGGTCTGCATGTGAGTTTGCCATACCCACTTATTTACATGTCTATTACGGTTGGCAAAAAAAAATCTATTACACATTTGTAGTTTGGTTCTTTTGGATCGATTGCTCCAACCCAGCGAGTACCTCGATGTCAAAATGATATCACATTGACATTTACATAAAAAAGCATGTCAGAAATGACTTGATGTCAAAACCTTGACGTCTATTTGACATCTTGATGCCATTTTGACCACCAAAATAACAACACAAAAATTTTATACTGGATTTTGTATCTCTACAATGCGTTAACTACCTTGATGTCAAAATGACACCAAATTGACATCAAAAAACATTGATTACAGGGCAGTCGTATAAATCGATATTTAACATGTTTTTTTGGAACCAATATTAGATGTCAATTTGATGTGGTTTTGACATCAATATAGTCAATTGACAAATTTATTTTTTGATGTTGTTTTGACATCAAAGTGCCCATTGGAAAACCAAGAAGTCCTTGAAAAGGGACTCAAACAAGCCTGTTTCAGCATTTTGTCCCTAAGATGGCCACATCTTAAGATTTGATGTTCTGTTTCTAATTCGTATAGATATCTTTGGTCCATGTCGAATATATACATATTTCAGTTGACCTGAGTTTATTTGTAAATGTGCTGAGACCCATCTTTCAGAGGTCTTGGTTCACTTTAATCAAACCAAACCTGTCAACTGTGAACACATCCTTCGAGACACACATATTCACACATAGTTCAGATGGACCCACGATGACAATAACCAAAGCTGTAACTGTAGCAGGAGAAAGCGCAGACGCATTTTAGAGGCACGGGGACAGAACTACAGGCCCAGGAGGCAGATTGGCTGTAAAAAATTAATGGGCAGACTGTGAGAGGGAACCGTGGGGCGGCAGATCGAGAAGACAGTGTGATCCAAGCACGAGTAAAAGTATAGTTTTAATATTGACTGTATCTCATCCACCATCTCTCCCCAGTAATGACTTTCTCTCTCAGTTTCCTCGTCATGGCTCCTGTGTTGCTTTCCATCTCCCTGCCACTGAATGAATTACATTATTTGTCTTGGGCCCATCTTCTGTGAAACTGGATGTGTGTGCGCAATTGTTTCTAACAGCCATTCTTCTCCTGCAGATCTGATTGTGTCGATTTGTCTTGCAGCCACGCTACACTTCAATTTGCCATCTGTCTGTCATGGCCGTGCTGAGGGCCGTTATTGATTCGCCGTTGCTGCCGTCACTCTTTATGACTGTCAAAGCACAATCACGCCCACACCATTTACATACCTGGACTAGGGCTGAGAGACGTGATGGTTTCGACCAACAAAGTGTGAAAATTTGTCAAGTGTTTTATTGATATCGTACCAATTAACCAAAAGATGTATAATGCAGGAACACACAAACAAAAAATACACAAGGACTCTTACTTTGAAACGTATTAGCTTAACTAATGCTGACTGCTTATTCAAAAAATATAAAAGATAAAAACATGCTCTCATTCAACCATCAACCTCATAGTACAGTATAAAGTAAATACTGCCAAAGACATTTGAACACAAGTCATAAACAGTACTAAATAGTGGGGGTGGGGTACAAAATACTAGTTCACATTAACTAATTAATAAATCAACAAATAACATTAATAAAATCAACAAAAATTGTTATAATAAGTAAACTTAACTACTTCAGAAATTTACTACATTTTATTTTATTCTATTTTTACCTTTTTTAATAGCAGGGATATACAGTGTTGGATTTTCAAAGCTGGTTTATTTCAAATTATGTTTAACAGAGCAAGAAAATTTCCACGGTATGTCTGATAATATTTTTTCTTCTGGAGAAAGTCTTATTTGTTTTATTTTGGCTAGAATAAAAGCTGTTTAATTTTTTTTTAAAACCATTTTAAGGTCAAAATTATTAGCCCCTTTAAGCTATTTTTTTTTCAGATTGTCTACAGAACAAACCATCGTTATACAATAACTTGCCTAATTACCTTAATTAACCTAGTTAAGCCTTTAAATGTCACTTTAAGCTGTATAAAAATGTCTTGAAAAATATCTAGTCAAATATTATTTACTGTCATCATGGCAAAGAAAAAATAAATCAGTGATTAAAAATGAGTTATCAAAACTAATGTTTAAAAATGTTTTTAAAAAAGTGTAACACGATAGCCCCTAAACAGATTTCTCAAGCACAGGCATTAGGACCCAGCTGGAGGCAGCTTGGGTGCAAAGTTGTAAAGAAAATGAAAGTTCAGCAAATACATTATTAAGCTGACTGTTGTTTGAATTAATTAATTTTCCTTTAGCTTAATAAGTCATAAGTAGGGCCAGACGGAATCTGCGGACGTTTTTTGCTATTTCTGCGGAGAATTTTGGTAAAAATCTGCGGATTTCTGCGAAATTATTTTAGGAGTATCATAACTAAAACCTTAAAATGTGAAATAAAAAATAATATCTTTTTAACTTTTATTTAATGTTTAAAATGCAAATCCAATTAGATTAACTGTAAATAGTTAACTGTAAGTAAACAAACAGAATTAATGATAGGCTAAAAATCTGCGGAAATCTGTGGAAAATCTGCGAAAAATCTGCCGAATTCTGCGCGCGCAGATTCTGTGTGGGCCTAGTCATAAGTCAGAGTTAATAAGTCAGTTTTAATATATTTTGACCAATATGACTAAACATTTTATTACATATTTGTGCCTTTTACTGTAAACAGGTTTACAGCACCAATGTCAACGAGTCACATTACCAGATGGGCATTAGGACCTGGGGAGGTTGTTAGTCAGCCAAAGTTATAGCAAAGCCTAAATTACTGAGGGCACAGGGAAGGTGACAAACGCTATTTATATAACTGGCTAATATTAGCATTACTGGTTTTCCAATGGTAAGTAATACAGACATTTTTATCTCCTCATAATAAGAGAATCTCTGGCTATACAGTACAAGTGACTTACTATTTAACTTACTGAGCGATTTTGTACACTGGGTTATTCTGTACTCAACATTTGCAGGTTCAAGTCAGTTATTTACAACAGTTCATCTAAATCAGGGATTCCAAACTTTTCAGCCCACAACCCCCAAAATAACAATGCCGGTGACTTAGGGGATTATAAATATACAAATGTTGCACACCACAATAGGCTTTTATAAACATGAGCATATAGACAACACAAAAAAATGCAACAATCTAACAACTATACGTTATCATTTATATAGTCATTTATTAATTTGTTTAATTTAATATTAACCTCACCTAATGAGACCGGTGGGCAAAATGTTTTCAGCACAAGTCTATTCTTGGTTTAATTTTGGAGAACGCAACTTAGAGATCATCCTCAATGTTCAGTTGTGGCCATAAAAATGTCACAAATGTAACCTGGTGCTATAAAATTCAATCTACTGCAGCTGACGCTATTGCTGTGTTGTTAATCTAACGTAAACACACCAATCCCATAAAAAAAAAATTGAAAGACTGATGCCTTTTTATTTGCATGTTGTTACTTTATGTAACTATTAACTATTATTTTATCTTCTGTGAGTTATGGATAAAATATGGTAATTCTAATAGTTTAATAAGATTTGACTTTGAATTATCATGCAAATTCCTGTATAATTTACAGTAACTTACTGGCAGCAGTTCGCAAGTAACTTACTGTAAATCAATTAAAGCAAAAATACTATATTTACATTTACAGTGCCATTTATCTTTCTGTATGTGTTTATATCTTTACTGTAAAATATACAGTACAATTTTTACAATGCAACTATAAAACATTGTTTTGTATGTGCTTTACTTTTTACAGTAACATCCTGCATTACTATCCTACAGTAAAATACAATACATATTACAGTAAATAAATGACAGCAAAATACTGTATTTACATTTACAGCACCATTTATATTGTTGTGTATGTATTTACAGTGTTGCGAATCTTTAAAATATAGTCATTTTCACAATGCAACTGTAAAATACAGTAACATACTGCATAACTATCCTGCAGTAAAATACAGTTCATATTACATTAAATTAATGACACCAAAAATATTATATTTACAATTACAGCACCATTTATCTTGCTGTACTGTATATGTATTTACAGTGTTGCATATTTTTACTGTAAAATAGTCATTTTCACAATGCAAATTTAAAATACAGTAGCGTACTGCATAACTGTCCTACAGTTAAATACAGTTCATATTACAGTAAATAAATGATACCAAAATACTGTATTTACATTTACAGCACTATTCAGCTTGCTGTGTATGTATTCACAGTGTTGCGTATCTTTACTGTAAAATATAGTCATTTTCACACGCCCACTTATTAACATATCTAATACGATTGGCAAAAGAATATCGGTTGACAATTTATTCCGTGGTAACAATACATAAATAAACAAGTGACTTCATGTATATCGTCGATAGCCTGATGAGAAGCTACTTTACATTTTTGGGTGAAATATTCCCTTAAGATCTCAGAAAATAATTAGTAGAAGTTTGTTCTCTAATTTCCTTTTATCTTTAAGGAAAAACATAATTCACATAGTAAATACAGTTTGCAAACATCTATTTTTAGTTCAATTTGAGTAAAATATTCACACTTTCAAGTCCTTTTCACAGCATTTTTTCTATTGTTGTAGTTTAATGATAATTCAATTAAAATGATCAGTCTTGGCAGACAAATAAAACTATCAAGTTTAACAAGGGCGTTAGCATGATATAAAACAGCTCCTACTGTATCATGATCTTGGTCATAGCTCTGCCACTTTCTCCTAATGCAGACATACGTCTCGCTCCAAACCTTTCATGTTTTCCGTCGCTATAAGAACTCATCTCCATGAGTTAAATAGACGCCACAATTCATGGAGATTTAAATAAAGTGATCAGCTGCTCAGATGGAACAGTGGTGCATGTAGTGATTACCTGTCAGAGGGTAATTTACTGTAGGCCATGTGTAACACACTCACCGCAATACCCCGTAGCTGCACACAAACCCACACGGTATCACGCCATCCCAGATCAATTCAATCAGGCAATATTTATGGACAGATTGAGCATTACATCATCTTGCTGTGCCGCTCAGTAGGAGGACGTCAATGAAAAGCAGCAGGCAGGAGTAGAGGATGTGGCCCGTGACTTTCATACTGAAAGATTAATAGAGTCTCATTGTTACAGTTTCAGATCTCCAGCGCACATTTCTCTCATTCATCTAGCTCAGGAAGAGCGCTCGATAACTGTATCCTGTGTCTATAAGGATGCGGTCACTTTTCTGCCATTGCACTTATATGAAGGATGGAATGATGTTTAAATTCTGTCCAAATGCCAACAAATGGTGTTTTTGGTTTCAGGTTACTGATGTATTACAACCTGTTTAAAAATATAATTGAAATTATTTAAGTTTATAATATACTCACTGGGCAGTTCTGTTCTTTTTAATCCAAAGAAACTCTTCAGTGTTTATGTATTTATTCACAAAATGTCTGACCGAGGAAATCTCTATGTGTGCGTCTCAATCAGCTCCCTAGCTCCCGAGGTTGTTAATCAGTAGGTTGTGTACATGAATTCATGCACTGGTAAGGGCAGTGATGTGCTTGGTTCAGTACACATAGGGACACATTGACTGAGATATGAGATCCTCCTTATTTAACATCCTCAAAACTTGAGTTTATAAATAAAAGCAATACTAATAATTTTCCTATATTAATGTTTTAAAGTACATTATACACTATAAAAAATGGCCGTGATTTCAACGGTAAAAAACTGTAAAAATGCTACAGTACAAATCTGTAACCTGGTTAACAGTATGTTTCCTTAATATATACGGCGAATAACCGTAAATTGACTTTCCCAGAGTTCCCTGCATGGCACATCACTTTTTATGCTTTTTGTTGACATTACTATGGATTTTTTTAGTTGTTTCCTCATTAGTAATGTATATTAGTGAGTTATGTTACATCTAATGTTGATAAACAATCTTTATTTCATGACTTTAATTTTATGCGTGTTACCATACTGGTGTTTAGTAGCTGTGTGAATACCACTGAACACCTTCTAGACACTGAGACACATTTCTGATTGTGGGAAAAGTTGTTTGTGATGAGCGTTGGTTCATTATGTATAAACTTTCTCAGCACCACCTGCATATGGCTGTGTTATCATGTCTATCTGTGTAACAAAAGATGTGTAGATGTTGCTAATTTAAAATACAGACATATTACTTCTATTAATTAATGAAATACGATAGTTTACTATAAAAATGAGAATTTACATTTATGGTTTGTACCGTATTTTTTACGGTTAAATACTGGCAACCACAGCTGCCGTTTTTTTACCGTAAATTTAACGGATTTATATTTTACAGTGTAGATAAATAATTTGATTGTATCATATACCAGTAAGATTATAACCTTTAAACATTTATAAATGTTTGCTAGATTTTTCCTAGCCTATCTACCTGTTAACAATTTCCTGTAGAAAGTTTCCCAGTTACTTACTGTAAATCAATTACAGCAAAAACACTGTATTTGCATCTACATCGCTATTTATCTTGCTGTATATGTATTTACAGTGTCGCATATATTTGCTGCAACATATACAGTCATTTTCACAAAGCAACTTTTAAATACAGTAACATACTGCATAACTGTCCTACCGTAAAATAAAGTTCATATTACAGTAAATAAATGACAGCAAAAATACTATATTTACATTTAGAACGCCATTTATCTAGCTGTATATGTTTACAGTGTTGTATATTTTTACTGTAAGTATAGTCATTTACACAATGCAAGTTTAAAATACAGTAACATACTGCATAACTGTCCAACAATAAAAAAAAGTTCATATTACAGTAAATGACAACAAAAATACTGTATTTACATTTACAGTGCCATTTGTCTTACTGTATATGTATTTACAGTGTTGCCTATCTTTACTGTAAAATATACAGTCATTTTCACAATGCACATTTAAAATCCAGTAGCGTACTGTATAACTGTCGACAGTAAAATACAGTTCATATTATAGTAATAAAATGACACCAAAAATACTGTATTTACATATTAAGCTCCATTTACCTTGCTGTATATGTATTTACAGTGTTGCTTATATTTACTGTAAAATATAGTCATTTCACAATGCAAATTTAAAATACAGTAATGTACTGCATAACTGTCCTGCAGTAAAATACAGTTTATATTACATTAAATTAATGACACCAAAAATATTATATTTAGATTTACAGCTCCATTTATCTTACTGTATATGAACTAAGTGATGTGTATCTTTACTGTAAAATAGTCATTTTCACAATGCAAATTTAAAATACAGTAACGTATTGCATAACTGTACTGCAGTAAAATACAGTTTATATGACATTAATAAATTATATACTGTGTAATTTACAAAAATTGTGTAAAACAGTGTAGGCTTGTTCATGTTAAAAATTAAATAAACAACAGATTCTTTATAAGTAAACGTCTCTTCTTTGTTATTATGTTTGATGTTTTGGGACACGTGATTCATATTTTATGCTTCCGAAATTGATTTAATATACAGTAGTTAGCATCACAGTGCATATCGATGCAATGTAGGACTTTTCAGAATGTGAACGTTTTAGTGCACTGAAATTATTTTGCGATTAAAATGGCAGGCGACCTGATCAGCGCACAGACTATTGAATACTTCCTATGTCAAAAAATGCAGAGCCACACCCACCTTTCACCATCAACATAGACTAATCATGATCATTTGAAAGTGTTTACTAGACAAAGCTTTTTTCTGGAAAGTCTGTATTCACAGGATCTTTTAAGCTCCTGAAATAAACTTAAACTTCGTTCCCCTTCAGATTGAAACCTTCAGCATTGTGTCTACTGACACATTGGGACTTTCCAATGGGTCAGTAGACACAACGTTGAAGTTCCCTCCTTCGGGAAACGTGGGTTACAACAGTAACCAGGACATTTTTTTGTTTGACACTTTTGTTCAAATATTTGATGCCACAACAGGTTTCATTGTTAACTAAAAATACAATTACTATAAACTATTTTTGTTATTTCAAATAAAGCTGAAATGAAAAGCTCTGATTAAATTGTATCTGTTGATTGGCAACTAACTGACTTTTTTAAAGGTATGCTTAAGTACTAATGTTAGAAATCAAAAATGTTTTATAAAAAATATAAACAATATATAAAAAAAAATATTATATTGCAAATATAAAAAGAAGTCCTGTAATACAACACTATAATACAAAAAAATCATCAATGCTTTTAACGGTAATCTTTAAATCAGCAACAAGAATAATGTAAAAAAAAAAAAGAAAAAAGTAATTTAATGATAAAAAAAAGTTTGTTTTTTGGACTTATAAATTGTATGTTTAATGCAATGTTGTAATGCCATTTCTAAATGTAGCTGTCACTGTATAATTTACAGTAATTTAAAGTAATTTCTGATCTGTTAAAATGTTTTTGTATACTTACAAGTGATTTAAAAAATCCAAAATGGGTATATAACTAATATGATACCAATGAATTGCATAATATTTCCAAAACTTCTCAAACATGAAAACATTTTTGAAGGTTGCAAAAATGTTCAAAGTCCACATGGCCACAAAATCAAAGTCTAAATGTGCATCACGCCTCTGGGAAAGTTATTTCAAACTAGTTTGGGGCACAGAATGACCAGTACAGCTGACATTACCCTGTGATTTTTTACCTCCAGCTGGGCCAAACTCATAGGGTGAACTTTACTGCTTTCTATCTACTCAGCAGCACTTCTGCTCTGTTCTCTCTCCTCCATTCCTCCTCTCCTGTCTGAATGTCCCCAAGGGAGGAGAAAGTCCAATACAGGCTTCAATTGACTGAAGGTGACTGAGTTTAAAGATTCGGCTTCTGAAGGGAAGCACACACTACTTGACTGCTGCCGTAGGGAACGTGACTGAACTGGGTTCAAACTTTAGTGAAAGCACAGTAAATTGGCTCTTCATAAAGACCCTGAGGACTGCAAACGGAGCAAAAGTGACAAAAGTTTTGATGCTGGTCTAATAGGGAAAAGTATATAGTCAGTTTTCAATGACGATTTATATTTAAAAAGGTGTAATGATTAAAGATATTGACCTTGACCATTGGTTGTTTGAGCTCAGGTGCTGAAAATGATGAATGAGGCATATTAATGTGGTTTTTTCACACTTTATTTTCATTTAAAATCAACGGAAGAGACTCTATTTGAGAAGCACAACAAACACAAAAGAATTTAGATGAACTGCTGACCAGACTTTTGAGTTATTGTCAAATATTGTAACTATATAAGATATTTTGAATATACAAGATAGTTGAAGTCAGAATTATTAGCCCGCCTTTAATTTTTTTTCTTATTAATATTTTTTAAATTATGTTTAACAGAGCAAGGAAATTTTCACAGTATGTCTGATAATATTTTCTCTTCTGAAGAAAGTCTTATTTGTTTTATTTCCTCTAGAATAAAAGTAGTTTTTAATTTTTTGTAAATTATTATCCCCTTTAAGCTATATATTTTTTCGATTGACTATAGAACCAACCGTTGTTATACAATAACTTGTCTAAATACCCTATCCTGCCTAGTTACCTAATTAACCTAGTTAAGTCCTTTTAAGCTGTATAGAAGTGTCTTGAAAAATATCTAGTAAAATATTATGTACTGTCATCATGGCAAAGATAAAATAAATCAGTTATTAGAAATGAGTTATTAAAACTATTATGTTCAGAAATGTGTTGAAAAAAATCTGCTCTCTGTTAAACAGAAATTGGGGGAAAAAATAAACAGGGGGCTAATAATTCCCACTTCAACTGTATGTGTCTGGTTTGATTTGCAGTTATTTTGTTTGCCCGATAAAAGTGAAACAACAATGAAAGGCCTGATTCAAGTTTCACATTTAAACAGCATAATGGGCTATTTGGAACAATAGACATGTACATTTCATACAAGATAAACACACTCCAGGTTTAGTTTTGCAATTAAATAAATTAATTTAGGCATTTACAGAAATATGCTGCCATCACACCAATGCCACCATTGTTTGTGGAAAAATAAAATAGAAATATTCGATATATTCTGAGCTGATTTAATGTTGAGTTCATTAAGATTTGAATGACTATTTTTTATTTGTACAAGTAAAGATTTTTATTTAAAAATCTTGGAAATATACGCTGAAAGACAAACGGCAGACGATATGGTTATTTATAATGGTTAATGATTACTATTTGATTAACTTTTTCGAAAATAATTGACAAGATTAAATCAACTGAAAATGAATAGTTAGCTTCAGCCTTAATTATTTCCCAATAAAATTAATTGATCCTTTAATCCAATATAAAATACAGTACACTTTCCTTTGATAAATAGGGTTAAATGCATCAATTCGAGGCCGTGCTCATGGATTGCTACAAATCTCACTGAGCCAGATATTGGCAATTAGTCTGACCAATATGGACTTAAACTAGATTGATCCACAATGGAATGGCTACCCGCAGTGGTGTAAAGTAACAAACTACAAATACTCAAATTACTGTAATTGAAGAGTTTTACTTAGAAATTGTAATTTACTAAATAGTTTTAAAGATGTGTACTTTTACTTTCCCTTGAGTACATTTTTAGAGCTGTATCGTACTTTTACTCCACTACTTTCCTTCTACCTGCAGTCACTACTTAATTATTTCCTGTCTATGGGGATAAGAAAAATGAGTCCTGCGATTTCTGTCCAATCAAATCGCACAGAGAAAGTACTTTGCATCATACTGAACTACCTTAAAACATGCAGCAAACTGTTTGGAAGCATTAAAAAAGTCCAGGAAGACACTTTACATGCAATGACCCAGAGACTGTTTAGACTGCATTTCCCTGATGAGAAGATGGCAGATGTTGACTGTATGATGACTGAAATCACTAAATGGCCCTAAACATTAACTAAATGCACTACAGAATGTTACGTTTACACACACACGCACAAATTACATGTAAACGCATCAACCTTTCCCTGCATTATGCTCACTCCTCACTACTCTTGAGTACCTTTAAAAGGGCTACTGTTTACTCATACTTTGAGTAATATTTACAACAGATGCTTTTAATCTACTTTCATTTTTGGGCAAGTAATGATACTTTTACTTGAGTATGATGTTTCTGTACTCTTTCCATCACTGGCTACCAGTAATGCTTATCAAATCAGCTCCTGGTGGACCATTGTCCTGCATTTAGCTCCATCTCTTAATAAACACATTTGAATGATCAGTTTTCAGACTGATTACAAAACTACATGCAGTATATATTTAAAAGTATATATGAGAGTCCATAGCTTTACAATTGTAGAAAGTGTAACATCCATCTTGGATCACACATGCCTTGATATCCAATCACATCACACCCTTGATGTCACTGAATATCTGTAAAATTGTGCTAGTCAGTCACTCTTAGTGGAACCTCATGTGAAGTACTGTTAAATGAATCTTATCTTTCGAAATGTATACTGTAATATTAGAACAGTCCAAAAACTGTTTGACAACAAGCATGCTGAAAATGAGCCAATAGCCTGTTGATTCATTAAATGATAAACTGTTTATCAACTAAAGCAGTTTATTCTGTGTAGTGAAGCCTCTCCTTAATTGAAATCCATTAAAAAACATTCTCCGGTTTCCTTCCCTGCAGTAGATAACGGTAGGATTTCTCTCTATTTTTTCTTCTTTTTTGGGCTAAACCTGGATGTTTGCCATCAAGCAGCTTTGCTAGAAATTCCCATTTAAGTGTGTCGTTGGAGCTCAAAATCTGCAGGACATCGTCCCTCCAGGAGCAGAATTGGACACCCCTGATTTACTGAGATCTAACCGCAGGATCGGGAGGAGCGTGTTCATCTAATCTTCTAGTATCTCAGCATCAGCTCAGCTCGACCCTCATTTTCAAAGCAATACACTTCGTGGATTGAACAGTTACATGGTAGTTACGAGTTATGTGTGTGAATGCCTGTAAGTGTATATGTTCAAAAAAATGTGAGGTTAGGTTCGTTTGATTTCCGCTTCATTGACCTCTTTCTCAATCCTCCCTGCTGAGCCAATCACAATGCTCCAAGAGAGCAGAAACTCCAACGGAGCAAGTTTCACTGCTGAAACAAGACCACAAACACACTTGTCTTATTTTTTCTAAACCTCCAACAAACAAAAAAACATAACCTGGGAAAACAAGTATTTTTTGACTAATGTTGTGTGCCGAGGCTGCAGATAATGTTGCAAATTAGGAATGCAACGATTATAGATTTTGGTTGTACAATTATAATCTGAGGAATAATCACAGTTTCACGGTTACCACGATTATTAAGCATTCATTAATTTCAAAACACTACTAGTTTAATAAATCGCATGAAAATTCCTTATATTTGAAAGTCTTATTTATTGCTGCTCAGTAACCAAATAATACAGCACAAAATAATAATAAAAACAATGGTCCATTTCACTAGGAAGTAAGTGAAAAAATAAGTGAAAAAAAAAGTTAGCCATTTAATCTTAAGTAATACTTTTACACTGAAAATAAATGACAGAACAATGAATAAATAAAATAATTAAAATAAATAAATAAAATTATGAATAAATAAAAAATAGTATTTGTCTAATGTAAATCTAAGCTACACATTAGCTAATTATTTCCCTTTTAAAGTGAACAAATGTAGTCAAAGACTGCTAAACCTCTGTCTGGACGGCACTTTTGATCAACAATATTACAAAATTCTTTGGTATATTTTATTTAGCATTTTTTTTCTCTTTGGAGTAGGAATGTGTATATTCCATAAAAATATAAAGCTGACCGGTCCAGTTCTTGTCATGTGACTCGTGGCGCACTCACGGCATTCTTTCAACTAGGTGCGCCTAGAAAAACGCATGCACGTCACTGGCAATATGTGCGCGCAAGCTGCAAGTCTTCATTGAAAATAACGAACTTGCGCATACAAATAACGGGATATGTGAACGGCCCTTAGTTAATAGCTAAAATCAGCCTTTAATCACACAAATGTGTACAGCTGGTAAACTATGTTTAGTTGCAGCAGTTTTATTCTGTGCAGAAACACGGTAACTAACCATGATGAATTAAACCGCAATTAATAATGAAATCCGTTTATCGTTGCATATTAAGTGTTTAGTAATAAAATAAATAAAAATTTCCTGTTGTTGTCTTAAGCAGTTTTGCGAAGTTTACAAAATGATGGTATGCAGGCTTGGCATGGCAATCTTTCAGTTCAGTCAAAAACACAACTTGCATGTCTTGTCAAAGTTACCATGAAAGTGACGGGTGTAAAAAAATACACATCACTTCAGTCAAACTACAGTACGAGCTGTTGGTTTTAGGAAGGCACAAGTAATGGCAAATGATCCAAATCATGTTTTACTGCCAATATTTGAAGTTCTGCCATCGGGGAACCAATACAGAGTTCATTTATGTCAAATTAACATTACAAGAAGTCATTTATACCAGTATCCATTAGCATTTTAAATGGTCTTAAATGTCACTGTTGTTGCAACATGTGGACTGAGTCCAAGACAAATTCCCTGAACAAGTAGAACTCAAACTCAAAATATGTTGAAGTGATAAAGATAGTGTGATGAGTTGGGAGGGAACAAGAGCCATAAAAGCAGAGCAAATGATAATGATTGTCAACTGTGCCACATACCAGTTTCACGTCCAATGGAGGCGCTTCAAAAAGATAAAAAGGGGTGTGATAATCGTGAAGGACAAGACAGGACAGGCCTGGGGCATTTACGTTTGTGTTTTGTTTATGTTACTTTCATTTTGCTGTTTATTTTTTGCTTAAAGCTTGCATTCATCGTTTGTTTGCTGGTTCCTGAATATTGGACTTTGCAGCATATTTGCATCTGCATCTTTAACACATATAGTGTTCAGCATAATTGAGTACACCCCATTTTGAAAATGAATATTTTTCTCCATTTCTCAGTGAATATAGGAAATGTATTTTGGTGAATTTAAACAAAACAGATTCATTAAACAGTTATATTCATTAAAATATTATTTTAGTCAACAAACATAATTAGAAATTGATAGATAATACAATTAAATTCAAGCTAAATATTACAACCTGCAAAATTTCAACTAAATTTTCAATTTTTTTTGCTTCTCTTGAATTTTCCTCTTTTTTAAATTTGTATTCAATATTTTTCTATAACATATACATTTGGTTGTATTAGTTTTTTGGACCGTTATCGTACGTTATTTTGTTAGATAAGCTCCAGATTTGGCTTCAGTACTGACTAATCTAATGTATATGCACAAATAGAATATTGTATAGCTTCCTATTAAAAATCTGAATTTAAAAGATAGATTTGTGAGGGGTGTACTATATATGCTGAGCACTGTATATTGTATTAGAAATACATACAGTATTAAAACATCTTTTGAAAAGAATGTCAAGGTATGTGAAGGTACTGTATGTATTAGAGAGAGAAAAAAACATTTTGTCAACAAGAACAAATCCCTTGAAATCTTCTACAACAAATCCTTAATGTTTTAGCATTTTTTAACGCAGAACAAGAATACAAATATAAGAAACCTTCAAATTATACTAAGTAATAAAATAACACAAATTAAAATTTCATTCTCACATTTCACTTCTCAAAATTTCATTTTCACAGCCATATCACCCTGCAGCCCAAGACCGGTTACTCACTGAAGCTAAGCAGGGCTGAGCCTGGTCAGTACCTGGATGGGAGACCACATGGGAAAACTAGGTTGCTGTTGGAAGTGGTGTTAGAGAGGCCAGCAGGGGGTGCTCAACCTGTGGTCTGTGTGAGTCCTTATGCCCCAGTAAAAGTAAAGGGGACACTACACTGTCATTGGGCACCGTCTTTCGGATGAGACGTTAAACCAAGGTCCTGACTCTCTGTGGTCATTAAAAATCCCATGGCACTTCTCGTAAAAGAGTAGGGGTGTAACCCCGGTGTCCTGGCCAAAGTCCCTCAATCGGCACTTTCCCATCATGGCCTCCTAATCTTCCCTATCGACCGAATTGGCTCTATCACTGTCTCTTCACACCCCATATAGCTGGTGTTTGGTGAGCGCAATGGCGCCGTTGTCCTGTGGCTGCCGTCGCATCATCCAAGTTGATGCTAAACACTGGTGGTGGTGTGAAGAGACTCCCCTCATGATTGTGAAGCGCTTTGGGTGTATGGCCATACATACACAATAAATGCGCTATATAAATACACATTTCGTTCTGAACAACATATAAAAGTCAACTTATTTAAAGCAAAACAAACTAAACCTCTCAACTACAAATGTTTCCATATTCATAATGTAACATTTGGTTGTTAAACTATTACTTACTATGTAAACGAGGCTTTGTACTCCAAAGTATTTATTTTTCAAAATGTGATTTGTGTGTAATTATATTGAATTAGGGTCAATCTGGCCAGAAACATAATAAAAAAAGTTGGAACAGACTTGAATCAAACCCATGACTTTAACGCTGCTAACACGACGCTAGCTGCTCAACAGGAATACTGTCAATAAGCACATGCAATTTAAAAGTCAAATCTCAGTCACAGCAAAACAATAATTTGCCTTTTTAAAAAGCTTTAGGCTGACTAAAATTGCACCATTGTTTTTTGCTTCTAACAGCTCAAATTATTGTATGTACAGTGTACATGTTAAGGGAACTAATTGGCCTTGGTGTCCCAAATCTCATTCTTATAGCATAGGGGAGAGCGGGGACGAAAGCCTATATTATTATCATAAAATCCTCATTTTAAAAGTAAAAGTTTTTAGCAGAAATATATTTTTGCTGTGGTTACTAATTCACAAGAGTGGTTTATCAAAATCAGGTGTTATTTTGTATCAATGTAGAATAACTCCAAATTAACTTCACTTTTAACAAAAGTTGCACATTTTTACTTTTGACTCTGTCAGTAGGGATGAAAGAAACACACAGGTGAGTCAAAAGTAACAACAATAATAGCTAGATTTAAAGGCTTTATCTTGTTTATTTACAATATATCTGACTATGAACTTGTTAATGTTAACTGCAAACACATTTTGTCCTTTATTTTTGCAAAAAATATTAAACTGAACTTTTATTTAAAATTTCAATTCCATCAAATGTTTCAAATGTAATCCAACAACGGAAAAAGTTAAAATTTCCTACAAATATCTATATTATTATTGGCAATATGCATTCATTTTATAAAACATCTGAATCAAAACACTGCAAACTCTAATGTGGAAGTGAAAAATAAGGTATGGCTATTAGCTGTGGGACATAAATAACAGTGTTACTTTCGTCCCCACAGGAACTCTTGCCATTTAAATCTGATTTCCTTTAAAACTGAAAAAACTTTTGTTCATAATGTAATATTTGGTTGTTAAACTATTACTTATTATGTAAACAAGGCTTTGTACTCCAAAGTATCCATTTTTAAAATGTGATTTGTGTGTAATTATATTGAATTAGGGTCAACCTGGCCGGAAACATAATTAAAAATAAGTTGGAACAGACTTGAATCAAACCCATGACTTTAACGCTGCTAACACTGCACTCCGTGGGCTGCTCAACAGGAATACTGTCAATAAGCACATTCAGATGCAATTTAAAAGTCAAATCTCAGTCACAGCAAAACAATAATTTGCCTTTTTAAAAAGCTTTAGGCTGACTAAAATTGCACCTTTTTTTTGTTTCTGACAGCTAAAATTATTGTATGTACAGTGTACATGTTAAGCGAACTATAATTGGCCTTGGCATTGTGCTTTTGCTCTCACAGAGAGAAGGTGATGAGTGACATGCATTTAACATTGCAATTAACCATCAAACCATGACAGGTGCAGAATGAACCTCAATTACTCAAAAAAAACTTGCAGGAGCGCGATTATAACAGCGCCTTTAAACATGTCACCAAAGTCACTTTCGCAAAGAAGCCTTTTAAGGGCTTCGCTATTAATTTGGCTTTGCAGTGTTCCTTTTTGCAAATGCTCATTAGAAGTTCACTGTTGCTCAACAAACAGATTTTTATTTTAAATTTAGGAGCTCGACTCAGCACACTAATGGTAATGGAATGAGTACAACCTTATTAGTTAGGTGGCGAAAAAAATGCAGAATGATTGATAAAGGCCATTTCGCTATTTGGGAACAAGTCATTTCATGCGTTATATGGTAGTGATATTTCTCCCTCATTTTTCTGAACATTAATTTTGCAGTGCGGCACACATAAACAGAACGTTAAAATACAATATACGGTTGTTCTGTGCGTGGGCAGACCACCCTGACTTTATCCCCCCTCTGCGAAACAGACAAAGCAGAGGACCGGCTCAAGATCTCAAATCGTCCCAGTGGAGATCCGGCTCACAGCACCAATTAACGGGCCAATCCGGCTGAACTATCAGCCCCAGTGATCTGCACTGCTGGCCATCAGGATTTATCTCCCTACAACCACACAGCAGCAATACACTTTAGAGCTACAGCACCGCCAGAGAAAGAGCGTGTGACGGATGAACAGCCAGGGTGAAAAATGGAATCAGAGAAAGGGAGAAGGCAATGGAGGATGGTGAGAGGAAAGAGAGGAGGGAAACATGTGTCATCTTAAGAGAGACGCTCGTGGAGTGTGAAAAGGAAGTGCTTGCGTGATGTACTGTTGCTGGTACTGTAGATTGATCTCCTCATCAGTGCGGCCAGAGACAGCAAAACAAAGAGGAGATGGGTCACTTGTAAAAAAGCTGAAAGGGAAACTACATTGTTTGGAGTCTCTAGGAATGGATATCCTGTCATTCAGTTACAAATTGTGGTCAACCGATGTTTGATGTATGTTTCATTTTAACGAACGACAGCGATTTTTTTTTTTCATTTTTTCCTATTTTTCTTTTTTTTTTCCTTCACTTTCATCAATTGGTAAAGTTTTGTACCTCGCCATTGTCGCCACTGGCTTGCTTGGTTTGGGACTCGTGGAGCTGCACATCGATGGATTTGCTCTTTAGTGCTTGAACTTTCAGCAGTGAAATTTAAACCACACTGAACTGAACTAAACTGAACTCTGAAAACTGGACTGACACCGTTTCACTTTACTAGAACTTCTGTTTTATGCTGCTTTCACACAATCTACATTGTAAAAGCGCTATAGAAATAAACATGAATTGAATTAAATTTAATATTTTCTTTATGCCAAATCACACTGGACTTATAGACACCAATTCAAGAGTTCACACGTAGCTGCTGATTTATTATAAAGCTTGTTTGGCATGCTGTCCCAGGAGAGAACCTTGAGCTCATAAGATCCTCGAGTCCGGGGCTCCCTCCCATTGCAAGGCGAGAGGGGAGATTGAGCTCAGGTACAGTAGATCTCGAGAACGCCCCTGTCATAGTAATTAAAGAGCAGATAGTAGTTTTCTTTAACTAGATAGGTACTAGGTAGGGAGCAAGTCTTTAGTGTTAATTTGTAAATAACTTAGGTTGCATGTTTTTAATCGGTGGGAGGAAACCGGAGAACCCGGGGGAAACCCACGTGAGCACGGGGAGAACGTGCAAACTCCACACAGAAATGCCCGCTGGTTTGGTAAAGCCTAAAACCATTGACATTGTTGCTGTGAGGCAACAGCGCTAAGCACTGGGCCACCGTGTCACCCATCTAGGAAGGAGGAGGAGTAGGGGTGGAAGGGGGGATTCTTCAAAGCGAAGATAGCGATAATACGTAACCCGGGGTATTTGTAGTAGCTTAGGGATCTTCTGATTGGTGCATAGCTAATTTGGATAATATGGGTCCAGCCGCTAGCAATCATAAGCATGTGATCTTCTCGAAATTAGTTTATAAATAAACTTCACATAGCGAATAGACACTTTGTTGTGTTTTTGTTGGATCTTTGTGTTTGTGTTGGTCGCTTCATCAGGTTTATTGGGTCGTAAAATGTGTCAAAAGTTTCTTATGATTAGCAAGACTGCATCTGTTTGATCAAAACAGTTTCAACTGGAAAAATGCTGCCTCCCAATTCACATGCTTATAGAATAGGGGAAAGCGGGGACGAAAGCCTATATTATTATCATAAAAACCTCATTTTAAAAGTAAATGTTTTTTGCATAAAAATTTTTTTTGCTGTGGTTACTAATTCACAAGAGTGGCTTATTAAAATCAGGTGTTATTTTGTATCAATGTAGAATAACTCCAAATTAACTTCACTTTAGGGTGCTTTCACACCTGTGGATCGATTCTTTTGTTCCGAAACAGGCATTAAAATTGTTAATTTGCAAAGTTTCTAAACGGACCAAAATAGCTAAAACAAGTTACGTGCAAGGAAACTCTTCTCACATTGGTCAGAGTTCCACGGTTTATTTTGCAGAGTCCCGCTCTGCTGTCATGCGTCCTTATTTTAATTTATGACGATGAGCAATAAGACATTATAAGCAAAGTCTGCACTTTAATTTTGAATGGTGACACCCACAGATGTCACCGAACAGCTCTCGTTAATAGTTAGCATGCTTTCACTTTCGTATTTGACATGAGATGCACATATAACGGTAGGAATGACATCCCGTCCTGCTCTCTTCATATAGCTGTATATGTGGCTGTTACACAACCATAATACACTGTGATATAGCCTGGTTCAAATCGTATTGCTTTCTCACTATAATCGATCCGCTCCAGAGTTCGTTTCAATCGAGCCGAGACCACCTCGTTCAGGCGATCTTGGACTGATTGTTTTGGTGCAGATCAGAGCGCGATTGCAAGATTCACATATGTCAAATGAACCATAATAACTGGGGAAACGCACCAGGTTCTGAAACAAAAGTCTAAGTGTGAAAGCACCCTTAAAAAAGTTGCACATTGTTACTTTTCATTCCATCGGCAGGGACAAAAGTAACACACGAGTGAGTCAAAAGTAACAACAATATTTGCTAGATTTACTGGCTTTATCTTGTTTATTTAAAATATATCTGACTATGACCTTGTTAATATGTTAACTGCAAACATATTTTGTCCTTTACCTTTGCAAAAAAATATTAAACAGAATTTTTATTTTATTAGATTAAAATTTTATTAGAAAATTTCAGTTTCATCAAAGTTTCAAGAGCAATCCACCAATGCAAAATGTTAAAATTTCCTACAAATTCTCAAAAATTTTATTAATATTGGCAAAATGCATTAATTTTATAAAACATCTGAATCCACACATTGAAAACTCTAATGTGGAAGTGAAAAGTAAGGTATGGCTATTAGCTGTGGGACATAAATAACAGTGTTACTTTCATCCCCACAGGAACTCTTGCCATTTAAATCTGATTTACTTTAAAACTGAAAAACTCAGACATTGCAAATTAAGGATGTGTTATTACACTAAATAACCTGTAGAAGACAACTTGTAATAAGGAAAAACTGCTACAATGATTTACTTTCTGCACCTAAAAACTGAAATTCGGACCTAACCGTGGGACACGGTCCCGAAATCAGGTGATATTTAGCAATTCCATAAAGGCTTGCATGCTGAATGTGCTGTTATAGCCTGGAAACCGCATTGTTACTTTCATTCCATGTTACTTTACTCCCAGCTCTCCTTTACTTATTCTTTGTGAAGAAAAAGTGCATACTTTTGAGTGTGCAACAGAAGAGTACGCAAGCTTTGGGAAATACTACTTCCTCATTAATGGACTGCTACAGTATGTTGCTTAGTTTTGACCCCTGACAATCATCTCAGCACATCATCCACATTTCTTTCATATTTAATTACCTACCTTATTGGAGAGGCAGCATAGGTTAATCTGTCATTCGCTAGTCTTTCATGCAGAGAAATCTCCTCAGGTCTTTGGATAATTATGCACTCAGAAGTTAATGTCCAAACATTCTTTATAAGTTCACATTGCTGTTGCCGATGAAATGTGACATGGAAAACTTGATTTAAATATTTTACAGTTGGATAGATAACAATTAATATTCATTCAAACAACTTTACCAAAGCCTCTCTACTTGACAGTTGGTCTCGTGCATTTGAATGTTTTAGTTTGATCACCTTTGTAGTTTGTAGTTTGAATTCACATCCAACATGCTATGTATTGTGGGCAATATTAGCAGCTAGAGTATGGACGATTCTACACTTCGTATTTCTACCAAAAATAGTAGACCATCCGGTAAACTTTGGCATACTCTTTTTGACATACTACAGATTAGGACAAAATTATTCTATTTCGAATACTTTTTAGGATGAATAGTATGAAAATTTTGGACACAGCACAAATACTTATAAATTATTATTATTTAAAAGGCAGTTCATTTTGCTGTTTTGTATTTTTTAATTATATATTGTGTAATTTATTCTTGTGATTCATGTTAATTTTCAGCATCATTGCTGTCTTCACTATCCTACAAAAATCTATTTATAATGCTGATTAGTGCCAAGCAAACTTTTCTTATTATTATCAATGTCGTAAAGCTTAATACTTTTGAGAAAACCATCAAATGTCTTCAATATTTACAGATGAACAGAAAATTCAATAGATTATTTGCTGAATAAACCTAAAAATACAGAAAAAAAGAAAAAAATACAATATACTGTAAATACAAATTCAGCAGATGAACAGCTCTATTTGGAAAGACCTCATAACGTCTAACTTTATTTTAATGGTTCATTTGTTACATTGCATCTACATGCCAACTAATTCACATTAGACTATAAGTAGACTGTTTGGTTGGGGTTAGGGTTAGTGTAAGTTGACATCTACTTCCAAGTTTCTTATAGTCAGTTAAAAATCTGTTGAAGGAGCAGTATCAACAGATATTAAGCAGACAGTCTGCTAATACTCAAATGGACCATCAAAACAAAGTGTTACCATGCATTCATAATTTTATAATGATTAATTGGGATGATTATGTAAGAAAGTGCATCTGCATAAAACATAATAAACAACTTACAAGCATAGAGAAATATAACAGATCAAAAGACACAAATTAAACAAACAGCTTCATGGGGAGTCTAAAAGTATTCAAGTACAGAAACTGAATGATCAAAAATAGTTTTTAAAAAAACTGTATAGTCATCATATTAACAAATACATACACCGAATCGTTGTTAAAGCTACAAACTTTATAATTGCTTGTGCCTCTATATGCTTCAAACTCTTTTAAATAACACTCACAGGCCATAAAACAAACGCAAATGCTAAAAAAAATGTTCCCTCTATTATGGTTAGACTTGTGACTCCATTAATTTATCTTCTGAAATTGTTGCTTCTGCTCAACTGCAATCCAAACTCCACACTGCACATCTTGCAATGTGACTATTGCATATTGTTGCTGCATATGTGCACCGTCAAATGCACAGCTGTTCAAGGATCTGCCACTTGAAGGTTTGCACACAAAGACACTTACAGTGCATGCGAAAAGTATTCATAGCGCTTCAATTTTTCCACATTTTTTTATGTTACAGCCTTATTCCAAAAGGGATTCAATTCCTTTATTTCCTTAAAATTCTACACACAATAGCCCATAATGACAAGGTGAAAAAAGATTTTTTGAAATTGTTGCAAATTCATTGAAAATAAAAAACCTGAAAAATCACATGTACATAAGTATTCACAGCCTTTGCTCAATACTTTGTTGATGCACCTTTGGCAGCAATTACAGCCTCAAGTCTTTTTGAATATGATGCCACAAGCTTGACACACCTGTCTTTTGGGAATTTTTGCCCATTCCCCTTAGTAGTACCTCTCAAGCTCTATCAGGTTGGATGGGAAGCGAAGGTGTACAGCCATTTTCAGATCTCTCCAGAGACGTTCAATAGGATTTAGGTCTGGGCTCTGGCTGGGCCACGCAATGACATTCACCAAGTTGTTCTGAAGCCACTCCATTGATATTAGTGGTGTGCTTTGGGTCATTGTCCTGCTGGAACGTCGTCCCAGTCTGAGGTCAGGAGCACTCTGAAGCAGGTTTTCATTCAGGATGTCTCTGTACATTGCTGCATTCATCTTTCCCTCTATCCTGACTAGTCTTCCAGTTCCTGCTGCTGAAAAACATACCCACAGCATGATGCTGCCACCACCATGCTTCACTGTAGGGATGGTATTAGCCTGGTGATGAGCGGTGCCTGGTTATCACCAAATGTAACGCCTGGCATTCACTCCAAGGGGTTTAAATTTTGTCTCATCAGACCAGAGAGTTTTGTTTCGTATGGTCTGAGAGTCCTTGTACATTTTCAAAAAAAAGTTGTAC